>OZ023334.1:2464148-2471648 GCA_964007535.1 Brachyptera risi | reverse complement strand
TTTTCGATCCACGCAACAAGTTGACCTCACAGGCAGTTTCACGTTCATATTCAATACATTTTACATTTTACATTTGCAATTACATTTAAATGTCCGGATAAAACGGTAAGTGTTTGAGACGTTTGAAAGCTGAGATATCTTCACCTGCGGCGGAAGAAGATGTGGTGACCACAGATAGTTCAGACACGATGTGGTGACACCGACATATTGTATCATGATAGAAAGAAGGTGACCCAACTCACATACTGATAACATGAACGGTATTTGTGGTTATTCAAATTATTTCAATTTTTTTTCCAATTTTTCAAAAGCCTCACAATTCTCACTGAATATGGAAAACATCATTTTGCATATTTTCAGTGACTTTCTCAACAATCGGATGGGAAATAACAAAGACAACGCAATAAAAGTATACATTTTATTGATTATTGGGACCAATTGGTTTTGCAAAGTATATATGCGACAGGTTGCAGCACTATAAATATCAACAAGTTGCAGGTGAATTTTTTTAACGTTTGAAGACTTGAAGTAATCCAAGGTCCGTAGATGTGGACTGAGCTGATGGAATATTCTTCATTCTTGATTTTCATACTTCTAAGCTCATCTCACAACGCAAATCCCGTGTTTTCCTAAACTTAGTCAAGGTGTGTAGACTTTTCGATTAAAATCTATATAGATATCTCGCTCATCTCACAACGCATATGCTGCTGCGTTTGCCTCAGAGAAAATAATGAGAATATTCGATCATCTGTAGAATTCGATGACCATTTCTCTCCTCTCCTTTCTCTGTCGGGTTCAAGGCTACAGCCGTGCTGCTCGCTGGCAAGGCTGGGCTCGCCGTGGACAAGAAGGCCACTCGACACAGGGGCATCAGGTCATCGTGCGACAGAGACAGAGCTATACCACACTCACTGAGAGCGACAGAGACAGATATACCAGCCTCACTGAGGCCGGAGTGCGAGAAAGAACGAGATACATCGCCGAACAATATACTTGTTCACTTTTTGGATGATATATATATATATATATATATATATATATATATATATATATATATATATATATATATATATATATATATAAAATATATATATATATATATATATATATATATATATATATATATATATTTATATGTAATATCCGTGAATTTGTTTCCTCTGGTGACGTCATCACGTATGCCACTCTCACTGGATTAATTCAACATGAAATGAGTCCAACTGAGATTCTCGATTCTTCTCCCGACTTCGATTCTCACTCTCCTCTTCCTCGTACTAGACCTAGATCCTGTTTCCAGGACCTCACGTGAGGTGCTTGAGACCTAGATCCTGGTTCCAGGACCTCACGTGAGGTGCTTGAGACCTAGATCCTGTTTCCAGGACCTCACGTGAGGTGCTTGAGACCTAGATCCTGGTTCCAGGACCTCACGTGAGGTGCTTGAGACCTAGATCCTGGTTCCAGGACCTCACGTGAGGTGCTTGAGACCTAGATCCTGTTTCCAGGACCTCACGTGAGGTGCTTGAGACCTAGATCCTGTTTCCAGGACCTCACGTGAGGTGCTTGAGACCTAGATCCTGGTTCCAGGACCTCACGTGAGGTGCTTGAGACCTAGATCCTGGTTCCAGGACCTCACGTGAGGTGCTTGAGACCTAGATCCTGTTTCCAGGACCTCACGTGAGGTGCTTGAGACCTAGATCCTGGTTCCAGGACCTCACGTGAGGTGCTTGAGACCTAGATCCTGGTTCCAGGACCTCACGTGAGGTGCTTGAGACCTAGATCCTGTTTCCAGGACCTCACGTGAGGTGCTTGAGACCTAGATCCTGTTTCCAGGACCTCACGTGAGGTGCTTGAGACCTAGATCCTGGTTCCAGGACCTCACGTGAGGTGCTTGAGACCTAGATCCTGGTTCCAGGACCTCACGTGAGGTGCTTGAGACCTAGATCCTGTTTCCAGGACCTCACGTGAGGTGCTTGAGACCTAGATCCTGGTTCTAGGACCTCAGGAGGTTGTTGGTAGAGTTACTGGAAGAACCTAGCAGTCATTATTAGGCATGTAGATTGGAATTGTGTCGAGATTAATAATTACATTTGTTAAATGTTATCAATGATTAGGATAGTGTCGTGTTCTTATAACACGTGTTATCGGAGGGCAAATATTATTGGATGAGCGAAGCGAAGACTCTACACACATTGACCTTTAAAATATACCCCATCTAGAACATATCAGATCTAGAAAGCCGGGAATCTCAGCAATTGGTGTTCCATTATTTCCATCTATTTGTTGGATAGAAAAAATATTTGTTGAATTATTAGTAACATTATTATTATTATTATATTATTATTTTAAGTTTACTGATAAACAAACAATTTTTCAATATTTGTGTTGTACAGAGTGTTTTTGGGTTGGGGTTAGTGGTTAAGGTCGATGCCCTAACCTTGATTGGGGGTGGAAAATTATGGTTTAAATACGGTAATTTTTCAAAATCACCAACAACCTACCAAAACAATATAAATCATAAAATGATGATAAATGATGAAAATGATTTATAGATCATAAAATGATAATAAAAAATCCTTATGTTAATAAGAAAACTTCTTAAAGAAAAAAAAAATCAACCATCATTATTTTGATATTATTCAGAATTGAAACTTTGTCACCTGTACATTGTACAAACTGTGAAGATAATAAACAATTCAATTCGAATCCAATAAACAGTGTTGATTGATTGTTGTGCATTAGACTCGCCTCGTCTGAGTGAACCAATCAGAGAACAACACTGCCACTTGAACAGATATTACATAAAACTAGCCGCGATGTTTTATGTAATTACATAACGGTTGTATGTGTCAGCCTGCCCAGTCGACCGACGTAAGCGATGTTGTTGAAAAGATCTGTCTTACTGGGGTAATTGCACATTACACAGAGTATTACCCTTGACTGTTGCCGTCGTCACAGATTTCATGGTTGTATTTTATACTGGGTTATTTATTGTTTGATGTTGGTATTATTTACAATGAACGAAGCTAAATATGTTACAAACTTTACAACTATATTCTACTAGACTTTTATCAACAAAAGAAGAAGATAGAAGCGAGACTCGAACTTCAATTTTTCAAGCGGGGCTTTGGTTGACTGAGCTACGGAGGACGTATAGCTTGAAACTATCGTGAAAACTGTATGATTGTAAGGTGTGGAAATATTAACGACAGCGACAATTTTTTTGTTTTTTTTGTTTTCATTTTCAACTACTTGGCCGCCCTCGGTAGCTCGGTCAGCTGAGGCACCGCTTCAGAAAGTGAAGTCACCGTTGGGCAGGAGTTTGAATCCCGAATAAGGCATGTATTTTTGTTAATGTCCTTTCACTAATCATCCCTTCATACATTCAAGATAACCTGCTCATTCGTACCCCCGTATAACCTAGCTGTTGGTGGGGTCGTTGAGCAAACAATAATCAACATTCAACAACTTTTTCCAACAAAGTTAGTCAAGGGCACGCCACAAGGGCACAACATGGACGTCAATAAACGATAATTATCAACAACTTATCAAATTATCGTCCGCTTCCTTCCCACCATCCTATCCCACCTCTTCACGATAAGAGTCATTGAGACACTTGTGAAACCCATGAGGTGCAAAAAAAAAAAAAAAAAAAAAAAAAATATAACGATAATTATCGACAATATTTCAATCTGGAATTTGATGTTATGATCAGTTTTTCTGAGTCGTTTTTAACGACGAATCAGTGTAACTCATTTCTAAAATTATTCATTTCCAGTTTTTTTTTTTTTCGAAATATATTCTGTTCAAATTTGATTATTGTTTATTTAATTGATGAGGATTCTAGCTGCGAAAGGGTTTATTGCCCTTCTGAGAGGCCATTATTAATCATTTCTATTTTATCTCCATATTATTGTCTTATTATACTGTTCATATATGTATCTTCATTCGAGGCTATGTCGAACAAACAATATGGCTGCCATGATTGACACAGAATAATTGATCAATGAGTAGAATAATTCCGAAGAATGATAGCAGATCAAGAAAAAGTAACAAACTCTTAAATATCAAACAGAAAGAAATACTTTCCCATTATATTATATTCTACGATCATTTCATCACTAATCATCGTTGTATGTAATTTTTATTATCATTGGAATTTTTTCTCACTCAATAAATTATTATTAATCAATGCGCATGCGTTTTTTTCCTGATTGATTTATATTATGTTTATTATTATGTGTCTTCGGCGACCATTTATATAATGTCATAGTCTTTATTTGATAAAGATTTATATATAATATAATGTATATGATCATTATATAAATTTTATACCACTTCAATAAAAGCAAATAATTTGGTCAGTGTTAACAATTGAATGGGATATATATATATATATATATCTTGCTGGGCCTACATCTGTTTCCAGATGGTTCTATGACGTAAACGTGAGGCTGAATGTAAGAGTTACTACTGCCCTTTACTGCGCATTCCAGGTCAGTAAATGTGTTACAACACGAACTGAATGTGTGCTAGGCATTTCACTGCGGAATGCTCGAGACAAATATTCAAATGAATAAAAGTTTCTTGTTATTAAACGAGCTGTCATAAAACTGAAATATAATACCTATACGAATTATTCTCAAAGTATAAACATTCTCAATTTAAAATAAGTATTAGAAATTCAGGAATATTACCTTTTTTTCGTGTAAAATGATTTTAGAAAACTTTGGTCAGCGGTTTCAAAAATAGTTGAGTGTTCTGGGATAAACTGTAGAAATGTTGATTGGAGGAATGAAGAAGACAACGATAAAGATCTCAATAAGGTAAGACAAAGAGAACAAGTTAAGAAGAAAGTAATTCTATCCGACACAAATCATTGACTTGATGTTCATTCTTGAACCAATTAGTTTTTGCTATTACAGTTTTTCAAGAGGTTACTTTACATCTCACAACCCATGAGTAAGACCTATACGGGAACGCAAAAAGCGTCAATATAGGTCTTTAGCTCCCAACACATGGTGGGTAAACGGTTGGACCAATCAGTCTAATTCTTTTTGCAATGAAACCACAATGAGTATATCTGTGCCTCTACGTTCACTAAAAGTCATAATTCTTCATCAAAATTACTCTGAAAAAATCGTAAAAACAATGTAAAAACAGGTAGAAACATGTTGATTCTTGACAATTATTTTGAAAGGGTTGAAAACATACCACGAACCAAAGCTCTTCGTACGAGCACGTATTGAATACTGGCGATCATCTAACCGAAAACTGTAAGTCAATACGATGATTGGTTTTCCGTTGCCAACTTGGGCCCCGAACGTCTGCAATCAAGCCGGTAGGCAAGATGTAAAGAGGCCTCTTAAATGAGATACACTAGTCAAACGCGAAATATGCGTTGTAAGATGAGCGAGATATCCCAATAAGGTATAAAAGTCGTTGAAGTAGTTCTACCCTTGCTACTTTATCGACTCTGGTATTCTACACACCTTGATATCTGAATAAGCTATAAAAGTCGTTAAAGTAGTTCTACTCTAGCTACTTCATTGACTCTGGTATTCTACACACCTTGACGCATATAAAAAATACTTCATTGTTGGTCAACTCTTGAATCTAGAAAGCAGTGAATCTCGACAACTTAATTCTGTCACAATTTTTATGAAATATTTTATGAATATTATCAGTCATTTTATTTTTTTTTCTTCAAAACGACTGATCAGAATTGCTTACAAAATCGTAATAATGTGTAAAATCCATGTATACACATTTAGAGAAAATTTCATCCCATTTGGAGAGATTTTATTTTTCAACATTTTCCGCCCGGCCAAATCTTACGGGGTTTTTAGAAACTTTGAGATGATTTTTCTCAAAATCGGTCCGACCGATTCATCCCAAAAACTATACAGTTCTAAGTTGGATGAGTTTGCGTGTACAAAAAAAGTTTCATGTTGATGAGTCAACCCTTGCGACCTGTGGAGTGCTTACAGAAAAAAAAAAAAAAAAAAAAAAAAAAAAAAACACACAAAGCCCTATAAGAGTGGGATGGAGACTTCGCTACGCTCATCAATAATAATTAATTATCCCCTTTGTGGTTGTAAGATCGCCATTGTGATGATCCGTCCGAACGATCCTACCTTGTCCTCCTCAGCCTGCACTGGGGAACAATGACTTTGCCTCAACTTTACAACAATGACATGAACAAATCTCGTCTGTTGTTTTCTTCAGTGATTGACACATAAATATATACAAAACCTCGATACAATTTTCGACAAGATTTATTATGTTTTACTCATGAATAACGGGACAGATAATTTCTGTCATAATCAATTTACAAACATTATCATCAATTTATTGGTTTTATAATATCGAATAGAATATGGATTACCGTTAACAAGAATATTATGTTGAATAATCACTCGTATTTTATCAGTTGGGCGCTTTGCTAGAACCTGTTAGAACCTGCTAGAACCTGCTAGAACCTGCTAGAACCTGTTACAACCTGTTAGAACCTGTTGGGACCTGTTAGAACCTGTTAGAGCCTGCTAGAACCTGTTAGAACCGATAAAATGAATTAATTGTATTGGTTCTAACAGAGTTGGCGACGGATTTGAATGAAGAGGTCTTCGTTTGTATGCCCTATAGAGGGTAGATGCTGTTCCAACAAAGATGGCGTCGGTTTGAAGAAAGATGTCTGCCATTTGTACTGAGCGCTGGTTTTAGCAAGTATGACTCTGTCTTCAACAACGACGGCGTCGGTTTTCACAATGAAGACGATGGTATTAACCTTCTGAACCTTGGCTTGAAAAAGATGCCATCAGTTTTAACAGAGGTGGCGTCGGGTTTCAACAGAGGTGGCGTCGGGTTTTAACAGAGGTGGCGTCGGGTTTGAGAATGAAGGAGTTGGTATCAACCCACTTGGCAAAGAACGCATTAGTTTCAACAAAGATGTCTGCCGTTTGTACAACGTAGGAATTGTTTTCACAAAGATGGCGTCGGTTTGAACAGAGACGGCCGGCGTCGGCTCAGCGCGTACGTCTCGCCAGGTCGCGCCACCTCTGCTTCTCCTCGGCCGGCATCATGGTCCAGAAGATCCCGGACCGCTTGGCGATGTCCGTCATGCACTCCCCCTGGAAGCGACGCTGCATTTCCAGGAAGAACAGGATGAAAGGGTTGACTCGCTTCCGTCGAGAGATCCGTGGCGCCATCCCGCCTCAGGCTCACATAACTAACCTCCAATCAAGCGACGCTCTAACTGATAATTACAGGATGTATTGGTACACTTGAGATTTGATGAAGTGGTAAATTGAAGAGCCTAAAATTCGAATGATTTCTATGGTAATGAGAAACAATATTGAATATTATAGGCCTATTATATGGAAAAATATATTGTTGAATAAATTGGCAACAATTGAAATCGTTTTCAATTGTTGATGCCAATTTCAAGGAAACGTGTAATCTCTTACTTTTTTTGATCAATCGAAAACTGGCAGTCTCCGCCCC
>OZ023334.1:2454148-2459148 GCA_964007535.1 Brachyptera risi | reverse complement strand
GAAACGAAAAGGACAGGTGAAAATACAAATAGGCTTATACACAATATTAAATTTCATAGAAATATTTTATTTCTCATTTTCACTTACGAAAAACATTCGAAAAATAATCACATTTATCAATTGAATGATAATTAATACCTCGGAAATCAAATTAAATTTAATATTTACATTTTTGGAATGTCTCAAAATAGCTTCTCAAATAGCAGTTATATACAAAAAATACCCAAAAATGAGTTAGTCAACAATATCGTATGACCAATATTGCGCACGATTTCAATTTGCTTCAAATCATCCTCAACAAGTCATATTGAGATCCACAATAACATTATCTCGTCCATCACTAAATCTACCACGGTCTCCACATGTCTTTATCCTCATTGGACACCGCCGTTGAAGTCGACGGCCTGTCCGAACTATTCCGATTGTTACCCGAATATTCCCGGTGATCGTAATACATGTGACTGTCATTCTTCATGAGCGCGTGGCCGGGCGCCACGTTTATCGTGTAACGAGGCATCTTATTGGGCGACACCATCGACGACGTAATCAAATCATTCGATTGGTTCATTTCGAAATTAGAAGGATGCGGCCGTTTATTCGTCGAAGTCGGCGTCTGCGTCGACACGCACTGTCGATTAATGATGTCTTTTTTAAACGAGAAATCGAGCGGATTTTTCGGGTGGTTATTACGCGCTTGTTCCGTTGGTATATTATAAACCTGTGACGTCACTACGGATAACGGTTGCTGTAACGGAACTTGATTTCTCAACGGTACTGATTTGAATTCCAATTTCACATGCGCGTACGTTTGTACATTGTCGTCTCGTTGCTCGCGCTGGTGATCTACCGGCAAACACGTGGAACTAACTACGGAATGTTGTTGCGGGCTCTTCAGCTCCGTCGATTGGAACGTTTTAAATCCCGACGGACTCCTCAACGGAATCTTGAAGTTGTCGCTTCGTTGGTGATTCGAAACGTGGAAAGTTTTCGGCGCGTAATCCGAGGTGGACTCGTCGCTGGACGCGATCGACGAGGAGGGGGAAAGGGGCGGGGACTTTATTTGAGCTTCCGAGCGGCTGACGGCCGTGAACGCGCTCGGATGCGTGCGTTCCATCGCGCCGGAAGTCACCGTCGAACTCGGAGCGTTCGGGAAAAAGTTCTGCGTGGGGATCCCGCCCGAGTTCGGAACCAACAACGCCAGTTCCCCCGTCGGCAATCTACTGGGGATCAATTGAACGCCCTGGACTCTCTGATTGTTGTTCATGTCCTGCGGGACGTTGGGGAATATGTTGGTATTCCCGAAGGCGAATGGGGAGAGCTGTTGTAGTCCGGTGACGCAGTTGGCCAGGTGAGAGACGAGCCGTTGCTTGACGCCGAGTTCGACCCCGTCGAGGTGACCGATGTAGCGCGACACCTCGCCGGCGCACTCGTTGAACCCCGACTTGAACTTGTGCAGCACGTTGGGGTCGGTTGCCACGGCGACGGCCAGCTGTTGACGCTGGACGGACTGGAGGTGTTTTACGGTCATCTCGAGGATGTCGGCTTTCTCCAGCTTGGAATGGCGAGCCGGCTGGAAGAATAAGAAATGTTTGACTCAATTAGTGGCAGGATTACCAGTATGGGAATAGCTCTAACTGGTAGTTAGGTGCTTTATCAGTCACCATGGATACACTCGGTATTTGGTTCTGCTGATTGTCAGAATAAGGACAATAATTGGACTTTGTATATTGGGTTGAAGACACAAATCCATGTTGATTTGAGATTATAATGAATATAAGAAGAAGAGCAATAAAATATCAAGAATCACTTCTGATAATGTTGAATTGCTCATTGATATTTAATAGTTGAAATAATTTGAAATAAATAGAAATGAAAGTTGAAATAATAGTTAATGATTGAAACTTGATAATTCGACACATTTGACCTCATTATGATGGCAATTATCACGATTGATATCAATGTTTTTTAATTTTCTGAAAACAAACCCCATGTTTTTTTCTGAAGAATTTAAAATGATGATACATATTTTGACCCCCTGTTTTATTGAATTTGTATTCTTCTAGTCTTCTAGTATTTTCCACATTTTTTTTCAATATTCTTCATACTTTTTAATTTTTATATTGTATGGGAATTTTGTATAAAGTTTAGATGTTATGAAAAAATATCTATTACCGGTATTCCCGTTTTGACTTAGTTGAAACAGCATTTTCTCATGACTTCGCTAAACTGTTCACATATGATTCTTAGTTCCAAGTTTATTACAAACTTGTCCATTCCAACGAAATGTCCGAACATTTTTTAAATTCAATTCTGTTATTTTATCCTATAAAGATTCTTTGTTTGAACACAAGAACTGTTACCCTACCCGAGTAGCAACCGTTTTGGCTTCAGCATTTAATAAAACGCTCTCTCAACACCCTCCTTCTGAAGAAGTCGGTACCGAACGCCCGTCCCTTGCTATCCTTGACAATAGACGATAGTCCGTGTCGAACATCAAGGGAGGAGGCACAAGAGGTCTTTCGCTCATTCTTTCCCACGATCCCCGAGATAGGTGCGAGAGAGAGGGAGAGAGAGAGAGAGAGAGAGAGAGAGAGAGAGAGAGAGAGAGAGAGAGAGAGAAAGGAAATACCGGCTACCACAACAGCTATCGAGAGATATATTATCTACGTGTATTAAAACAGACCCACCCTTTGTAAACGCGCACGGCACGGTTCGGTTCACGGCCCGGGTCAAAGGTCGACCATTGCAACAATCCATTGTTGAAGCATCACACAGATACGTGTACAGATATTGGATAAGCGGAGCGAAAATTTAAACGTCACTTGAATGGTATTGCTCATTTTTTATTGGCCATCATGAAATCTTGTGTCAATACAGGAATAGGCCCGGGTGCCAAATTGCAACCAGTCCATTGAAATTTAAAAAAAAGAAAAAAAAATATATAGATATATCATTATATAAAGTTGTATTTATGTGAACAGGAGCGTATTTAATAATATACACACTAGTATTGTGAGATGTTAGCTTCCGAGTAAAGATGATATTACAAAGCATTGGTCAAAAAATACTTATTAAAATCCATTTATTTCTTCATTTATTCATTTTATTTCTTGAGTGAATGGTGGAGCGGGGGGGACTTTTCGTGCTTAGGGGCAAAAATCTTTTGACACGGGCTTGGTCATAGTTCATCATGAATTTGAATTATTTCTGTTCAGGATTTTTACTGCCAAGTGACGTCACTCATGGTTGCAACAAGAGAACAACAATGTCCCCAACTGTGTCCTCCAATCACAACTCCAGTAGCAGGCTGTTTGTTCTCAATACTTCCAGTTGCTATGGTTACCTGACAATAAATTAAAACGTAAATTTAATTCAATGGCTTCTTATATAAACAAAACTATTCAAATTTTAGACTGTTAAATCGAATATTATTCATTTTCACTGATTTTGATTAACTAATTTCGTGTCTTCTTTGTTTCTGTAGCATTTAGATTTTAGTGTGTTTATTGGAATGAAATCAAGTTATATTTTCGTTAATTTAGGTTTTGAATTAATCGATAATGGAATTAACAGAAAAGTAGAGCCATTCCCAAAGGCCTACTTTGAATGTTAGAGAAAAATAATATCATTTGAAATATCTATAGGCCCACCTAATTGAATTGAATATACTAAATTATGAATGATTGCACTAAAAATAATCTAGCCATGAAAAACAGCAGCGTCGCCATAGCAACAAATTAAAGCTATTTCCTCTACCAAAAAACTAAAAACCCTCACCACATTTCGACCCACATTTCTCAAGGAATATCAGTGAAAAAAAAATCGTGACAACTCTGACCTATTGACCTGATGTCTTAATGTTTAAAACATCCCTCAGAAGTCATCTGTTCAACCACAACCCCCGGTCTCTCTCTCTCTCTCTCTCTCTCTCCTCTCTCTCTCTCTCTCCTCTCTCTCTCTCTACTCTCTCTCTCTCCTCTCCTCTCCTCTCTCTCTCTCTCCTCTCTCTCTCTCTCTCTCTCTCTCTCTCGCTCTCTCCAACACGGTTTCCCGACAAAACCGTCACTTTTCTCCGAATAAGGGATGGTATCTTTATTCTTTACGGACCGGAAATCCATCATTCTTCACCCCCGATAATGACTAACTCATTCTCCTAACCAAACATGTGCTCTCTGCACCACGTGCTGCAGGTTCCGACCGACCGTCTCCCCCTACCCCACAGCACTGACGAGCGGGTTGTTCGAGCCTGCACCCAACGCAACACAGCATGTGCCACCACAAGTGGCCTCACATCTCGTAAACAAAAATGCTTCCTTTTCCAGAAATAAACGATCAGCTTTGAGAAAATTATATAATTTATATCATTTAAAGAAATCTGGGTCAGGAAGAAAATTAGTATTATTGCGTTTTTACGGTTATTTTCTTGTCTGGAAGCTGTCAGTTATGTTAAAATTATAGAAAATCGAGAAGTATAATTTCGTTCTTCATTGGTGGAGGCGCCTGGTATTATGATCAGGTTCTTTAAAACGGTACTCGGTTTTTAGTTGATAGTTACACTACATAATTATCACCTTATTGTTCAGTTAGAGCTGGTTTCACGGACTCTTAGCTGAATATTAGGAATTGAAAAAAGTGAAGAGTGAAAAGACACGGATAGTAGGAAGAATAAAGATTTTTTTCTCTCCGATCCCTGAAAATCATACCACAGATGGAGGGAGCTTCCTTTAACCAGGGTGATCATCACCTTGAGATTTATTGTTTATTGAAATGATTTATATCATTTTTAATTATTATTATTTGTGATAAGATCGCCCTTGTGGTGCCCCGTTCTAAACGATCCTACCTCTTATCCATAGCCTTAATTTGGGAACAACGATTTAATATCCAGTTTCGATGTTGCCTATATATATATATATATATATATATATATATATATATATATATATATATATATATATATATATATATATATATATATATATATATATTATATATAATAT
>OZ023334.1:2432473-2453948 GCA_964007535.1 Brachyptera risi | reverse complement strand
TTGAACGAATAGAAACATTTATATTGAATATATAAACACCGCTGTTTCATGAACAAATATTTATATGTCGTTAAAATAATTGTCGAATACAATGGCTTGGTGCTATTTTCTTTAATGGTTTAATTTTGGTCAGCAAAATATTTTATAATAATTACTTGTATTTAAATTATTTGAAACCTTCGGCGAAGCGACAAAGAAAAAGTCGTAATTTTCTTTTCTAACGTTTAAAAGTTGGAAAAAGTCGTGGTAATTGCATTTTTTTAAACGTTTATAAGTTGGCAATGATTCCCCGTGCAGTAAAAGCTGGGCACGGCAAGGTAGGATCGTGGCGAAACATGGAGTGCGAATTCAAGAGCCCGAAGAAAATAAATGAATACAAATAAAATCATTTGACAAAAATGTTAAATGGTGAACAAATAAATTTGGGGTAATTGAGAAAAAGGTTCAATATAATGATGAATACAAATTAAATCTATAATAATAATTAAAACAATTTGATCAAATGAAAATGAAGTTGAACAAAATAAATAATAGACCCTTTAATTTGATAAATGAATATCTTTCGCCGGTTCCAACAAGTCAGGTCGGGGGGTGTCAAAACATCATCATCTAGGGCCTCTTGAATAATGCCGGCTGACCAATCCTGTCGCATCTTCATCTTCATCCTCTTCTTCACTTTCTTCTTCCATTTCTATCAATATTCGCCATGCTTTCCGTTCTTCCCACAATCTTCCCTCTTCCACATCTTCCCAAATACCTCCTCTTCTCCTTACACTCTCACTTATCTGATCTCTCCATCTTCCTCGTGGTCTGCCAGCTTTTCTTCTACCCTCTAATACTCTTTCGAATTCTTTCCTGGTATTCGTTCTTGTTCCATTCTACGCATGTACCCATACCATTTGATAAAAATTTAAAAAGGTTCAATATTCATACTTTATTAGACGAGCTTTAGCGAGGATTCAATTTGACATACTGAAAGAAATTGGTGTTCGTTTTTATGTTTTTTTTGTTGTGTTTGTTTTCATGTTTTTTTTGTCGGTTCTCCACAGGTCAAACGGCTACAGCTATCAATTTCAAACTATTTTTCATCACGGTTCCTCATCTAACTTGGATCTGTATAGTTGTGTGGCATTATCGGATAGTAACTTTTTTGTTTATGAATTTCAGAAATTTCAAAAATACCCATTAGAATAACACGACGGAATTTTTTTTTTATTCTCCAAAAAAAATGAAATTTTGTGTGAAGTTGAATTACATTCTGATACACATTTCTGGAAATTCTCAGCTTGATCGGGTCAGCCATTTTGAAGAAAAAACATAAAATGTGCTAAATTGGTACCACTCTAAGCCGTTTTTAGCCATTTATAACTTGAATGCCACCCAATTGGCGAATGCAGGCAAAAGTTTGGCAAAAAAATCGACATACTACTGCTATCCGCTCGTCTAACAACGCATATATGGCGTTTCCCCAGTATAATGATAATAATAGTTGACATGTTTTGTATACGATGTTCAATTCACAGATGGCCTCTACATGTTCACAGCTTGCACTGGCATTACATCATGCGGGGCTAAACTATCGCTATTCCATGCCAAATAGATGACGAGTATGATAGTATTATACATTAATTACCAATACATTAATCCATTAAACTATATTAATAATTCCAAATTCTAAATACGGCAACTCAACTAACCAGCAATCCCTCACAAGGTGTTTATATTGCTCTTGATGCATATTTAATTACATTTCAAGTATTTCCGAATTAAAATTCATTAAAATATCACGGTGAATGGTTCTTCATTAATGAAACACAACAAGGATGTATTTTATATATTCATTTCTTTCCCATGAATTCCGTCTCGCCTATAAGATGTCGAACCAGCCGCGCGCTAGTGGTGTGGCAGGGGAGAGACGGTCGCTCGGAACCTTCACAGTCTCGCCTGCAAGATATGTGTAACGGTCGTCGGAAGCTCTCTGGCCAGATGTTTGGGTGGTTTGCCAATCCGTTACGACCAGGGATGAATCAGGTGCATGTATCAGTGTTGGTCTGGTGGACTCTGCTTAGGGAGGTCATGGCTTAGTGACCTGCACAAACACCTGTTACCCGAACAGTCAAACGACCTGCTGGCTTTTTCTATTGGTAATTGTTTATAGATTTGAATTCGCGTAAGAAGTAGGTTGTCAAACCAACATAACAAACACAAATATCAAATATCAATCACGGTGCAGTGATACCAATAGACTTTATCATAGTAAAAAGAAGATGTACCGGCTCGCGTCTTGGAAGTGAAATATTTCCGGGGTTCCGATTGCCTGTAGCGCAACTATATAGCTTTTATATCGAACTATATAAAACAACAATACTACACACGGTCCAGTAGATTACGAAAATTATAGATTTTGTGAGTTGAACAATGCCACCGGTACCGTAGCCACTCTTATCTACATCTAGTTCACGAGGGAGTCCGCTAAATCGCGATAGGCAATCGGAACCTTTGGCTCTGAACTGACCGCAAGAAACCACAAATACCGTCCATGTTATTAGTATGGGAGTTGGAGCACCTTCTTTACATTATGATAAAACATGCTGGTATCACTCACTATACATCGAGTATTAAATATCAAGTGTCAAATTGAATATCAAACCAATTTAACTATCAATTTAAAATATAACTATAGATATCGAATATCAATACCGGTATCAAACAACAAGTGTGTCTCTACAGGGAAAAATGTTCCGCCAGGGAATTTCACAGATATAAAAGATCATAAGACTCTGGAAGTGCAAGATAAAAAATCAACAAATATATCAGAAAATGAAGAAAATATTTTTCGAAAATGCTGACGAGTCAAATTTTATGTGGAAAGATCACAGCAGTTATAGGCCTATAACAGAAACACTCGATATTTTCACCTAAATTTCGCTAAATCTACTTCCATGCGGTCTCAAGATCAAGTATTTCGAGGTAGGATCGTCGGACAAGGACGCCTCAAATGTAATTGCCAGTATTAGTGACAACTAAAACATTGTAAGCTGATCCCACATCTCACGTGGATAACTTATCAGAAACACGTGTGGCCGAGTGGCTAGCACACTGAACCGTCATTCAGAAGATCGGGGTTCGATTCTCGCCGTAATCGACCATCCTGTTTTTCGTTGTTTCCCTCTGTCGTTTAGGTCAATACTGGGATGGTTCCTTAACAACATGCCACGACCGACTCCTTCCCACCATCCAAAACACCTAATTAAATAACCTTTCATCTCATCATCCCATCATCTCATTCATCATCCACCGACGCCAATAATAATAATAATAATAATAATAATAATAATATTTATTGACAGTATACATGTTACATGTCATGTTTCGTCATTTTCATTTTCATGGTACAATTATTAGAATTAAGTCGTGTTACCGAATCTTACATAAAAATCTGTTATATAATAAAATTCTTTCTCACTGAGATGACTTTTTACTTCATATTTAAAAGTATGTATGTTGTTGATGCTCCGCAAGTCTTTTGGTAAATTATTGTAAAATCTTAAATAGATCGTAGTCATCAGTACAGTGCGTCTTTAAACCCAAATATAACTTCTCAGAACTATATATTCAAAGGCAACAAATATGCAGGACTGCAGAAGTCAAGTATGAATACATTTTAATGACCTTATAAAATAATCTCGTAAAAATTAGCAATGAAATTATCTAAAAAAAAAACACTATAATAAAAATAGGTTATGTCGTTTGTCATAAGTTATCAGTACAAGCAAGTAGGCCTATACGTCACACGATATCGCCATACCATCGTGTGCATGTGGAATATCTCACTCTGGGTTTAACCTTTCGATTAGCTTCACGCACTTCCTATATGGTGTCCGTATCCGCCACTGGGGCGGAAACCCCCCCTCACCCCCCCCTTACCCCCCCAGGCTGACACCTGTCGGCCCCACAGCCGCCCCTGTTCGCTGAAACAATGCTGCATGGGGTATTATCAGCGCAGGGAAGAGCGATAGATAAGAGTGATATGGCTGTACTGTGCCGGTGGTAAATTGTTGAACTCACACAATCTATCATTTTTGTGCAAAACAAATATAATGTAATAATTCTACTGAGCCGTGTATAGCATTGTTGTTTCATACAGTTCGATATTCATTTATTTTCATATTTCAAATAATTAAAATGGAGTGGTAAGATCGCCCTTGTGGTGCCCCGTCCAAACGATCCCATCTTTCATCCACAGCCTTAATCGGGGAACAATTATTTTGTATCAAGTTTCGATGTTATACAATATATATATATATATATATATATATATATATATATATATATATATATATATATATATATATATATATATATATATATTTATATATATTCGTCCAAGTGGATTACATTTAATTTAAATTGAATAAAAATTAAATTTAAATTGAGTTTGTGCAAGAAATGGTATTCTATTTTAATTACAAAAAAAAATTGTATTGTTTGTATTGTATTGTTGGAGATATTTTAGTATAAAATATAGTGTAACTTTCCTCATAGTGCATGAGGTACGGTCTGGGCCGTTTCTGCGGAATCAAGTGGAATCAACAGACTCAAAAATCAGGTGGACACCGAAATGTCAATCGTTATAACCCCCCCCCCCCCCCCCCCCCGGTGGTGTTCAACATTGTTGTCCTAAATTATTCTCTGCATGTCCGAAAAATTATACTAAAACATATTCTTAACTAAATCCAACCAATAGATATTGCTAGCTGTTTAAACGATATTTTAATTAATGAGGCCCCCTTCCCCCCTCCCCTCCCCCTCTCTTGTCCACGACACCTGCAAGCCACACGGTCATTCTCTTTCCTGTCGCTGTACTTCCCCTCGACCAATCGTCCACACTTGCACTTGTACATCCCATCCACGTGGCTTGTACATCCCACGTGACTTGTACATCCCACGTGACTTGTACATCCCACTTGACTTGTACATCCCACGTGACTTGTACATCCCACGTGACTTGTACATCCCACGTGACTTGTACATCCCATCCACGTGGCTTGTACATCCCACGTGACTTGTACATCCCACGTGACTTGTACATCCCACGTGACTTGTACATCCCACGTGACTTGTACATCCCATGTGACTTGTACATCCCACGTGGCTTGTACATCCCATGTGACTTGTACATCCCACGTGACTTGTACATCCCACGTGGCTTGTACATCCCATGTGGCTTGTACATCCCACGTGACTTGTACATCCCACGTGACTTGTACATCCCACGTGACTTGTACATCCCACGTGACTTGTACATCCCACGTGACTTGTACATCCCACGTGGCTTGTACATCCCATGTGACTTGTACATCCCATATACGTGGCTTGTACATCCCACGTGACTTGTACATCCCACGTGACTTGTACATCCCACGTGGCTTGTACATCCCATGTGACTTGTACATCCCATCCACGTGGCTTGTACATCCCACGTGACCTGTACATCCCACGTTACTTGTACATCCCACGTGACTTGTACATCCCACGTGACTTGTACATCCCACGTGGCTTGTACATCCCATGTGACTTGTACATCCCATCCACGTGGCTTGTACATCCCACGTGACTTGTACATCCCACGTGACTTGTACATCCCACGTGGCTTGTACATCCCATGTGACTTGTACATCCCATGTGACTTACAGGCCTACATCTCAAGTTGTTGTTGTTGTTGTTGTTATTATTGATATTTTTTTGGAGGAGTAACAAGTTTCCTACAAAAGAGCTCATATATGCACAAAGCCTATCTGGTTTGTCTGTGGCAGAAACATAATAAATAATGAAACAAACGTGATCACAAAATAAAATGTCAAATTATAGTTTTACGTATACAGCACATATACAACACAGATATATATATTATATATATATATATATATATATATATATATATATATATATATATATATATATATATATATATATATATATATATATATATATATATATATATATATATATATATATCAAGATGCAGAAAAAAAGAGTCGAGGATAGGCCTAATAGTGAAATGTCTAGCAAGCGACTTGTATACATCCCGTGTTCCCCATGCCATGCAGTACTACCCGGGCGCGCCAGGAACCCTTATGTCCTAGCCCAGTACCAGGATCGTCACCATTATACCCATGTTGGCCGACTTATATACATGTTCGACGTTTAATTACGGCTGATGAGTTGTGCAGGTAGTGTTCTCTGCCCCCATAGGAGGGTGATGATATGGGGGTAGGAAGAGAGGTCAGCTACAGGGTTTATGGTAATATGGCACAGAAGACATTTAAAGAGGCTTCTCTGGTCAAATTACTTGAAATATTTCAAATTTCGAACACGTCGATTCAAGACATGCAAAAAATCCAAGGCTGGATGGAAGTCGATTTAGTGAAATTTAATTCTTTAGGGTTTCAACTTCCGAACGGTGCGAGATATCAAATGTTCAATACGGGGAAAAACATCAATTTGCAATGCTTAATACCTGCAAGACGGTATGAGTTATAAGAAACTATTTAGCTCATATTGCACAATTGTTTAGCTTACTGAGCTAACAAAATGTGTGTTTTTTAGGTCTATATGCGCTTGACGTTGATGTATAGTTGAACGATTTTAGACATTTTAGATATTATTATTATTTCTCTTTATACTTATCACAGTCATATGTATCACTGTATTATCATTATTACTTGAATGTACAACTTTTTTTCTGGTAATATGGAACATCAATTAGGGCAGTGACCCAGTCCTGCCATAAAAATATTGAATATTGCCTTTTTTGTATATTTATATTATACTATATTATTTCACTTTCTGAGTATATGTATTTTACAAAATAAAGAAAATTGAATTGAATTGAATCTTTAGTTCACAAATGAATAAAAAATTGACGGTGATTTCTAGTTTTCTCTAAAACTAGGGAAATTGATATCGTAATTATTCACAAAACTATAGTTTCAACCGAGTGGTAACACACTGAACTATCATTCGGTAGACCGGGGTTCGATTCCTGCCATGGTCGACCATCCTGACAGGGTTTTTTCGTGGTTTCCCTCTGTCGTTCAGGTTGATACTGGGATGGTTCCTTAACAACAGGCCACGACCAACTCCTCCCCACTATCCAAAACACCCAATGAAATAACCTTTCATCTATCCTATATAACCTATTATATAATAACCTATCATCCACCGACGCCAATAGATCGTAGCGATCAGTATAGTGCGTCGTTAAAACCCAATATAAAAAATAAAAAATATAGTTTTAGTTTGTGATGTATTTTAATGTTTGTTAATCGGTCTATTAGCAAGAAGCATTCTGACTGTATTTTAAAGAATGTCGTGACAAAAAACACTCCTCGTCCTAATCTACCCTCATTAAGGAAAACACTGCTTGTAGCAATTCCTCTTTTACTCCCTTCTTCCTGTTTAAAGTTTGTACAGGAAATATATAGTTTTTAATAATAGTTTAGAATAATATGTGTCCTAATACTTTGTCGGAAGCTATTATATAGGAAATACTTAACATCGTTGTTTTATTATTTTTATGAGGGTAGCAAAAAAGAAGATAAAAAAACAAACATCGCTGTATGAGTTTATTAAAATATACAAAATTTAAACAAATCGGCATAGCGATAAATGTTTTTATGTTTTAAAGCTGCGAAAACACAGAAATATGTTTTTTTTAGTTTTTTTTTCTGGAAGCTTTAAATGTGCAACGTGACCGAAAGTCAGTTTTACCAATTCATAGGCCTACTACGGGGAGAAAAGTATAGGATCGTTTGAGTGGAATCACAGGAACTATCATAACAACTGGGAGGAAATAATGTTGGGCAAAAACATTTGAAAAACACATTTGAGAACGTAATGAGTAGGCCTAATTGGACTATTTTAGACAGTTCAATAATTTTTGTCCGAGTGTGAATCGGAAATTTCGTCTCTTTGAAATTTGATCATATATTAAAAAGTAAAAAAAGCATAATAATTAATAACAATTTTGGAGTGGGTTTTAATACAAAATAAATGTTGGTAAGAAGGTAGGATAATTTAATTAGTCGATTAAAAACAGTTTATACTTATCAATTAGGAATAAATTATTGCAGCACTAAAACTTAATTGTAAGAGATTTGAAAAAAGGCTCGCTTCTCCTTTAGTAATCATGAAAACGCTCCTTTAGTAATCATGAAAACGCTCCTTTAGTAATCATGAAAACGCTCCTTTAGTAATCATGAAAACGCTCCTTTAGTAATCATGAAAACGACGTAGAATTAACGAGCAACTTGATTGAAATGGGGACCAAGTCGTAATTACGTATCGTAATTAAATCTCAACTCCTCAATAATAATTATCGAGGGACAAAGCCAGGAAAAAATCATTCCGAATCTCCAATATAAATAGTCGAGCTATTAATTTGAATTTTCCATTATTTTAAAAATTCTTCGTCGAGGTTCGAAGTATGGGAAAATTACCTCCAGTACTTTCTCATAGACAAATGATAAATAAACAGGTTTTCAGTTTTGGTTGGTTAATATAGATATTTAAAATATAATTTCAAATAAATTGTTGGCCGCCCTCTGTAGCTCAGTCGGCACCACTTTAGATACCTAGGTCACGTTTGTCGTGGGTTCGAGTCCCGCACAAGGCATGGGTTTATATAAACGTCCTTTCACTTATCTTCACTTCATAGTTTCATAATCACCTGCTCATTCGTACCCCCGTATAACCTAGCTGTTGGTGGGGTCGTTACGCAAACAACTGAAAATTGACAATTGGTAGAAGGACACCATGGTCACCAAGCTTACCAAACTCCATGATTCACATATATTTATTGTCCCAATATGTGTATATATAATAATCATTCTCATGGCATGTATTTCTATTTTCCATTATAAACTACAAATTTCCATCAAAAAACAAAAATTCACGTATTAACTGGTAATTAACCAACTCCAACACAATTAACTGTCCACTCAAACAAACACAATATATTAATATAACATCAAATTGAACATCTGTTCATAAATTATTACCGCTATATAATATCGTGCATATACCCAAACACCGTCTGTTCACGTACACTTGACAAAACGGCACACCAAACCGTCCCGATGAATCACACACCGATCGGACGTCTCTGATGACGTAATCACACATCTCCTAGTGTATAAGAGTATAGTAGTAGTGTGGGAACCGACTGCAAGAGCCCGTATCGTGGGATACCCGGCTGCGGGTCGTGGGAGGCTCCGGCTGTCGGCGGTCACGACCGGGGGTTGCCCCTATGCTGGGACCGAAACGGCCGGGGGTGTCGACACGGCGTGCACCATGCACGGGCTTGGCGTGGTGGGAAAAAGGAGAGATGACACGGATTCGGTGTTTCGGTTGCGGTGAGAATAGAGAGATATGAACGCGGTAATTTTTGTGAAGAAACGGGTGTTTATTGTTGTTGTTGTTGTTGTTGTTGTTGTTGTTGTTATCATAATTGGTGAATAAAGACGGTAAGAGAATAGCAATGAATAGGGTAAAGATTGAGGCAAAAAATGGTGAAAAGATCTTGGGAATAAGAATGAGAAGTAATTATATAATAATATATATGTAAAATATAAGTTTTATGAGAAAGATGAATCGATCACGATTTTCATCTTGGGTTATGTTTTAACTTTTAAATTATAACTTATACAATACCTACGATAATGTCATGAATATTCCGCGGGGTATTCTTCCTATATGAATAAAATAATATGTATGAATATATATATATATATATATATATATATATATATATGTATATATATATATATATATATATATATATATATATATATATATATAAATATATATATATATATATATATGAATATATATATATATATATATATATATATATATATATATATATATATATATATATATATTCTTAATAAATGAATATATATATATATATATATATATATATATATTTTATATGTATATACATATATATATATATATATATATATATATATATATATATATATATATATATATATATATAAATATATATTCCTAATGAATAAATATATATATATATATATATATGTATATATATATATATATATATATATATATATATATATATATATATATATATAAATATATATATATATATATATATATATAAATATATATATATAAATATATATATATATATATATATATATATATATATATATATATATATATATATATATATATATATATATGTATATATATATATATATATATATATCTATATATATATATATATATATATATATATATATATATATATATATATATATATATATATATATATATATATATATATATTTATAGAGAGAGAGAGAGAGAGAGAGAGAGAGAGATAAACAACAATCAGCCGTTGATTTTAAAGTAATGAAACTAACCACCTCCTATGAAACCCGTCAGTGCTACCCGGCACCTCCACTCGTGGTAATCACTGTGTTTGATCAGCAAGCAGGGCTGATGACATCTTATGAGCTAGCAGTGACAGATACCAGAGGTGTTCGAGGTGGCGGAGGGGGAGCAGGATGCAGGCATGGCAAGTTGGAGCCCAAGAACGCCAAGAGCCCTGGCGGAGGGGGGGGGGGGGGGGGGTGCAGGGTGCAGGCATGGTAAGTTGGGGCTCAAGAACGACGACGAACCAGAAATATGGACCTACATCAAACCTGGAATCAACAATATCAGGCCTGAACTTTGGTGATGTTCTGGTTACATATAGTTTACAGCAAGGTTTCTAACCTCACATGACTGACGGTGATGACTAAGGGTAGGATTTTATTCATTATTTTCTGTTACAACTACGAGAATTAATGGAAAATCTTATTTTCAAAATGCCAAATTGCAATTATATGTTATTATCATTATTCTTTTATTTCTTATTAAGAGTCTATGCGAGTTGATTCAGTGGAATATCAGTATTTTGGTGATAACTTTCGAATGGTAGAAGTTATCAAAACTCTGATAAAAAGGAAACACAAATAATTATGATATCTTTAAGACGGTATAAGTTAACTATTCAACTCACATCACATACTGTCAAGCGTGTGTGTGTTTTCTTAGCTGTAGCCGTACCATTGGAAGTCAGGCGATGTGAGTTATTCATATGTTATACTATCTTAAAGCTATTAACATTATCTGTTTCCTCTTCATCAGAATGGTGATATCTTCTAAACTTCTACCGTTCGAAAGTTAGCACCAAAAAACTGACATTTCACTAAATCAACTCGCATAGACTCTTAACACGGAAATTGTGATACACCATCATTATTGTTTCTCGATTAAGAGGCTATAATGATGAGTTAAGGTCTAACCTCCATTACCTCATAGTCATGAACAAATCATGAGTTTTCGTCAGTCGATTCGTTTTGATGTGTTTGATAATAATATCCAAACAGATGATCTAGGCTAACCGGGATAAATTTTGAGATATATCACTTCAAATACCGGATGTTTCCCCATCATTTAACACGCAACCTTCAAATTTCATGCGTTTTCATTATTCAACAGATCATTAAAATATACTTAAAGGAATGACATTCAGTCAAAAAACTTGTTTTATTGTAGTTGAAGAACGACACAGGCAAACCACGGAAAATGGAAAAACCTTTATCAGGATGGTCAACCATGGCGGAAATCGAACCCTCGGTCACCTGAATGACGGTTCAGTGTATTAAGCAGTCGACCACACGTCTCAGTTACTATTCAAATATATACATAATATATATATATATATATATATATATATATATATATATATATATATATATATATATATATATATATATACCCATAATCAAATCATAATTAATTGAATCTGAACTGAAATCAATCTGAAACCACTTCCGGTACCCCGAATAGCCACTTCGCCTTTTCCTCATCTTGTCATCTCCTATCTCTCTCGCTTCCTCAGATAACCGCTATCGCCGTCCCGCTCTGCGGTGTCACTGGCGGCGCGACGCGTGACCGGCCGCGCCTGCGCACGTGCCACTTCCCCTTCCCCCCCCCATCAAGGCCAGCCGGTAAGGTAGTCGGCTACCGAGTCACGTGGGACGGGACACGTGAGCGTGGCGTACTGTGGGAAAACTCCGCCCACATCGCGGTCCTGCGGATCTATAGACACGGCTATCTGTAGCTCGTACTGTCTCTCTCTCTCTCTCTCTCTCTCTCTCTCTCTCTCTCTCTCTCTCTCTCTCTCTCTCTCTCTCTCATGGTGTTCTCCTACGTCACCACTTACTGCAGTTCTCACAGATTAATATAATGCATCGTATTGTTTTCTGTTACCTACACAGAATAAGGAAGGTCTCATCTCAGGGATTATCTCAGAAGGTGACAAGTCATTATTCTCAGGAGTCGATACATCATGGACATTTCAGAGTGACGCCATTTATTGACATATTATCTTGAGATTGATTAAATTCACTTTTTTTTTTAAATAACATCGAAACTTGATACAAAATCCTTGTTTCTCAATTAAGGGTAAGGATGAAAGGTAGGATCGTTTGGACGGGGCACCACAAGGGCGATCTTAACACCTCAGAATGTACCCTACTGGAAAGTCGTATCAATGAAAGAGCATACAATTATCTTGGCGTCATATTTGGGTATCATAAAATATGCTGTTGCCACTGCGCCGTATTGTGGGGAGGCAAAGAATAAAGACCAGATTGAATATTTGTCCAATATATCATTTCATAATTTCTATTTATTATTATATATTATTGGTTATCGTATAAGATATATCACGCCGTCTTCTTGACGGACTGCAAATCTCTTCTACACGCTCGGCTAATTACTGAATTGTGTTCCTCGACGAACTCTCCCATGATCTGAAGACGACCCCCCCCCTCCCCCCTCCCCCCTCCCCCCCCTGGAACCACTCACGGGCGAGCGCCCACCAGAGTCGCGGTCCCACGGTCTCGCGGTGCCGGCTCGGAACGTGCGGCCGCCCTGGCGGTGCGAGTGGGGGGGGGCGGTCGACCGGGCCGGCACGAGGCCGCGGTGGGAAGCTGTGCTGATGGATGAGTAACCGCAGCATCTCGGAGGAGCAGGACGGAGAGGTAATGAGGAGCCGTTGTCATGGTGATAAGGCGGTTATTAACAGGTGAGGATTTCTTGGAAGCTCTTATACCGTATTCATTAAGACAAGTTCGCTGTTCTTTATGAATCTATTATGTAGGCCTATATTCATGTTCTGTTCATTCTGTGTTCATGATGTGTTCATTGTGTTGTTCATTGTTCTTGTTTGAGCATGTTTAGTTCATGTTTCAGTCAGCTAGCTGAAGAAAAGAAGTATCTGAATATATATATATATATATATATATATATAGGCCTATATATATATATATATATATATATATATATATATATATATATATATATGTATATATATATATATATATATATATATATATATATATATATATATATATATATATATATATATATATATATATATATAATTGGGCTTTTTCTTATTGTTGTCAAGTTGTTTATTTAATGAAAACATTAAAAAGGCAAGGTTCGGTCTATCAACCGCTCTACCACCTAACCTTGTTCTATAAACTAACATATTAATAAAAGGATTGAAAAAATGGTAAATTAAATAGGATAATGATATAATAAATCGTTGGCTGTGGATGAAAGGTAGGATCGTTCGAACGGGGAACCAGAAGGGCGATCTTACCACCTCGAAGAATAATTATCAATAAGATCTCATCCAAGGGGATATTTTGTAGATGTGGATAATCTTGTGAGTCGTTCTGGGAACGTTTCTCGACTTTATTTATTGTGATTTATTAATATCATTCTTACAATTCGAGATTTATTTCCTGGCAGTGAGGAACTTACAAAACTAACAAACCAAGTTCAGTCAGGGCTAGTTGATTTCGGAGACACAACAATGTTACTATATTAAAAACAAGAAAAAACATGTTTCTACGCTTGGTTGGGTTGTTATTCAATTACAATTTGATATGTGATCAAAAATTATTATTATTTGATTTTTTTACTCTCATCGATCAATTATAACTTGAAATATGATTATAAATATATATTGATTATATATATATATATATATATATATATATATATATATATATATATATATATATATATATATATATATATATATATATATATATATATATAGGCCTATGTATAGTATAAATATATTTATTCAATAACATAAATACAATATATTTATGGTATGAATATACAATTTAAATTAAAAATGTTACCAATAATTTCCATGTGTTATAATTATAATGCAAACCTCAGATAAGCCTGTTTACAGGCTTTGTGGAGTATTGTGAAATTTTCTGTATAATCTTGAATTGACAAATAAAAAATCTAATAAAAAATAAAATTAAAAAAATTCATATATATTATTATTATCGTCATACATAATATTATTCAATGATTATTAAAATATTCCTTGATTTTATATTTTGTTGTAGTTCATTCCTTGATAGTCTCTGAGAGTGGAAGGTAGTGAGAGGTCTCTGAGAGGTACTTGTTTGAACGAGAACGTATCAACTGTCCAAAAACTGAACTGTCCTGAAAACCAACTGTGTTGAAATCGAACTGACCTCAAACTATGTTTCAAGGATTTGAGGTAACAACTTGTTGAAGTAACCAAACGGTTACCATTCAGTATCCACACTCAACACGAGTGGGAGTGCCGTGTTTCATATACATTTCCCCAGTTGGTTCAACACGAGTGGAGGTGCCGGGTTGTTCGAAATGTTCCCTGATTCACAAGGGGTGGAAGAGCCGGGCTACACTCTGAAGTCTTCAGTATAGCACGGGTGGAAGGGCCGAGTCACCATCCAGTATCCACAGTTCAACACTGGTGGAAGTGCCGGATCACATTCTGACATCCTTGTTTCAACATGAGTAGAAGTGCCGACTCTCATTTCAATGACTTCATTTCAGCACAGGTGGACGTGCCAGGCTAGGTTCTATTGTCTGTCTACAGTTTATCCCGGGTGGAAGTGCCGGGTCACATGTCAATGTCTCCAGTCGAACAGGATTGACTTGTGAACCGATGGATATTGACCAATCACAGTTGTTGTTGTCGTCAGCTGTTCGCCGGGTCGCCATGGTAACGCTTGTTCCCGCCAAGCAGCGTGTGCGGCGGCGCGCGCGTCCAGGACCCAATGAGCCGTGACTCGTCACGCACGACCACCCCTCCCCACCCCTCCCCCCTCCCCTCCCCTCCCCCCCCCCGGCGGCCGGCGGACGAATCAGACGAGAGACTCGAATCAATCGAAGGTTAAATCGATTCGAAATCGATTTCAATCGCGAAGCTATTAATATCAATACTGTTGGGAAAACGCATCGACATGCGTTGTGGGATGAGCGAGATTCTTTGAGAAATGAGATAAAAAATATTGACTGAATAGTTTAACAATCACTCAGAACTTATCGAACTTGTCCGTTGCATCAGTCTTTCCAAAATTCAATTATTAATTTAATATATTATTATATTAAATAATAATGTTATGAATGTTCATATAATGAACAAATTTTTTTTTTTTTTTAATAACATCGAAACTTGATACAAAATCATTGTTTCCCAATTGAAGCTATATTAAATATCAATGCAGCATGTTCTAATCTAACAATGCCAGATTTCAATCAATAGCAAACATAAAATCATATAAACCAATATTCCATCATTAAGAGTCCACGGGAGTCGATTTATCGAAATATCAGTTTCTTGGTGATGACAATTTGAATGGTATGAGATATCAAAATTATAACTCGCGAGTGACACAGATAATTATAATAGCTTCAAGATGATATAAGTTATAACTATTTAAGTCATGTCGCATAACTGTCGAGCGTATACAGCTAAAAAAAAAACATTTTTTAGCTGTCGACGCTTCACAGTTATGCTACATGACTTGAATAGTCATAACTTATATCATCTTGAAGCTATTATAATTATCTGTGTTTCTCCCGTACGGTATTAACATTTTGATATCTCATACCATTCGAAAGTCATCACCGAGAAACTGATATTTCGATAAATCGACTCCCTTAGACTCTTAAACTCACCTATTTTCTCATTTTTACTCCACTCTCTACCGATAGCTTGAATATCTTCTCTTATACCAATAATCCCATCTTCAAAGAATACCTTGACCCACAATAGAACCAAATATCACGACCTTGTTTTGCCCACTGCCCATTCTGCGCATGTCAGCCACGTCATGCACACTGTTATCCACGCATGCGCACTGGGCACGACATGCACTTGACCGTATACCTGGACACTGAGGGCGCTATGTTGTGGCTCAAATATCACATTATTCGACAATAGAGAGAGTTTGTATTTTCAAACTGCATTAGCTTTGAATAGTTCGAGGGAGAAAGAAAGACAGATGTTTTTGTGAGATGTCAATAGAAATATTGAAGATGTTCTGCTTGGGAATGTTTGGTTACTTCAAGTGTGACCGACCGAAATGGGACAGAAATATATGTACTTATTATTGTCTTGTAGGAAAATGTGTAGGCCTATTCTAGCTTGAAATGTGGAAAAGAAGAGAAGAAAAAAGTTATTGCATATTCTATATAGTTATAATAATTCTTGGTGTGGATGTTTTTATGATTATATTGTAATTTGACAGAGATTCCTGAATTGGACTGAGGCCCGGTATTACCAAGTCCAGTTAGTCTTTATCTGACAGTTCAAACTTGTTATCACCATGGTTACCTGTGGTATTTGTTTTCACCTACTCTCAGGTAAATACTAACTGGACTTGGTAATACTGGGCCTAAGTCGAAATAATGAATGTTACTAAATGATTTTTGAATAGACCAGTCAGATATCATGATGATTGAGGCACGATTCTAATTTTAATTTATTTGAAATATCAACAGTGCGGTGTACAAGTTATAAGTATAGAATTGATTTAATTTTTTGATTTTTTTTTTGAATTGTTTTGATTTAATTTTTTATTTAATTCAGTCCGATAGGTAGTTATTCAAATGGTTGAGAAGACCTCCTCGAAGCACAGTCCATGTTCAAAGTCTTGAAAGTGTGACCTCTTTGGAATTACAAACCAGGTTACCATGGCAACTAGAAGTGTTGAGGACAAACAGCCTGCTACTGTGGCTGTGGCATTGTTGTCTTCTTGTTACAACAATATGTGACGTCACTTGAAGGATGACCATGTGTATATATTGATGAAATAGCCATTCTCGTTTGATAATTCTTATTTTCAACCAATCAAATACAATCTTCAGATTGTAGTGACATTTTTATTTCTGACCTTTTGTACATCATTTATATTATATTCATTCTGGTCATTTTGTAGACTGATTCAGACTAGAATTACAAATATTTCAAAGCATAATTCCAAGCATTTATCAAATTTCAATGGAAATATTCCGAGATATTGCCAACAATGGGCCTATATTATATATTGTTATGTGTACTGGTCTTTCGCTTGAGCTGAGAAGAAAAGCGAGTATGAAGTGTATACATCAAGCTGACAGATGCTGGTCGAAGAATCCATCCATTCAAATATCAGACTAGTTTTGAGTAAGCGTGTGATAATAGGCGCGCGCAACACATGTCAACAGGTACGGTCCATGACGAGACACTGACAACACATTCTCTTTTAGTGAAGCTACACATTTACACACAATATACTCGGTTAGGAGTTATTCCAATATACTCACTTTATTTCGAATAATTAAAATGGGGTGTTAAGATCGCCCTTGTGGTGCCCCGTCCAAACGATCCTTTCTTTCATCCATAGCCTTAATTGGGGAATAATCATTTTGTATCAAGTTCCGATGGTAATAAAAAAAATATATAGGCCTATATATTCACTTTATTAGTGGAAACATATAAACAAAGATACATTTAATTCGATAATTATTTTTAACATTATTATTTCATCATTTCAGTTTACAATCTATAGTTTTCAAGGGGAACCTACCCACAGCATATTGTTTTCAGAGTCATCGTAACATATAGACGATCGTAGTGACTTTCCGTCTGAACATAATGTATATGGTGAAACTGCTTGACACCATTCAGAGAAGTATCTTATGAAATACTGTCGATCCATAATAAACATTCACAATATGTTACGTGTTATTTGTATGTAACGGTACGCTGTGAGGTGGAAATATCGAGTGTTACTGTTACATACAACTGATCTTTCAACCTCTGTTTTTTTATAAAATTCAAGTCATCAGCATTTTCGAGAAAGACGATCAGCATCTTTTGATGTATTTGTGTTTTGTATCTTGCACTGTTCAATTATCATGATCATTCATATTTGTGAAACCAACCTGGCGGCTACTTTACGCCCTAAGAAGACTGGAGATGCCTTAAAAATGTTGGTTGGGAAGAAGTTCAAGAGAAAATGTTAAAATCATTAACAGCAAACCTTCCATCGTGTTTCCGATTTGACAAAATACAACATAATATGATTGATGAGAATATTATGAGGCGTTAATAATTTCACCTTTTCGAAATGTATTTTCAATGATGTTAATCCACGTCCCGGACGACCATATCGCTAGCCGCATTTCCTTCCTTCCGAGACGAGCCGCCAACCAATCACAATGCCCAGCGGCGTCCCTGCGCTGGTATAGGAGGGCAGCCGCTGTTCCTCGGGCCATTGCACATGCAGGCGCTGTTGTTGTTGTTGTTGTTGTTGTTGTCGTTGTTGTTGTTGTTGTTGATGTTGCTGCTGTTGTTGTTGTTGTTGTTGATGATGTTGTTGATGTTGTTGTTGTTGTTGTTGTTGTTGCGCGCGCAGCCTGAACCAACCCTAATAACTTGATCTGACTGATTTAATGAACCTAACCTAGACTGACTGACCTAACCAAACAAAAGAAGAAGAAGAAGAAGAAGAAGAAGAAGAAGGAGAAGAAGAAGAAGAAGAAGAAGGAGAAGAAGAAGAAGAAGAAGAAGAAGGAGAAGAAGATCAAGATGATAAGACTCTAGTTTTTCTCCCCACTGTGAATGTTTGAATTGTTTTCTAACCCTGGCATTATTACCTTGAGACGTATTGTTTGTTAAATGAGTTATCTTATTTCTAAATATTCTTTGTGGTGATGAGATCGCCCTTGTTGTGCCCCGTTCAAACGATCCTATCTTTTATCCCTTGCCTTAATTGGGGAACAGTGATTTTGTATCAAGTTTCAATCTTATATATAAAAAAAAAATGTACTCAAAATATCCAATATAGACATTCATGAAGCTATCTCAGTGATGAACGTATTTCTGTCAAGAGTGAATAATATTTTTATATCAAAAAAGGAAACCACTTTGAGGAAAATACGCTTTCAGTTTTCAGTTTTGAAGTAATAATTGTACTTATGTAAGTGTGGTCTAATGGTGGAATAATGTGAGTTTTACCCCTCAATTCCCAGGCTGAATATCTGAACCCATCTCGAAATGGTTCATTTTCAAAATTAAATCGAGTCAATTTATAAATCGATTTCATCAATTTTTGGATGATGATCCACATTTTTCAGATGATATATTCAATATTTGAATAATTTCAAATGATAATAGTCTTGAGTCTGGAGTGGGCCCACTGAAGGACTGTGGAGACCCCCGCCATACGCCACTGTACCACATCGCATGCCTCGCTTTGCGTCCGAAAACAGAGATTTATGGTTTTTTAATTATTCCACGATTTCAATTTCTGAATTGTCGTGTCTGTTATTCAACACGTGGTTTTTGTTGCGGAAGAAACGCGGGTAAAAGCTTGAAAAGAGCGAACGCGTTTTCACGTATTTTAAAGAGAAATATTTATCGAAAACAAAATAATCATCAATCACAATTATATTGTTGTCAGATGTGTTCAGAATAATGTTGACCGGGGATTTATTCATGACATTCTCGTTGTGTTGGTGTGAGTTTTACGAAGCGATTGTGTTGGTGTGTGTGTAGTAGGCCTATTCAAAATGAAAGCGGATGTTTTGCAGGAGTTGCTATTTATTACACCACACTTTCGATACATTTATAAAATCCTTGAAATGAAATTTGTTCTGATCATCTTCAATTTTTATCAATATCAAAATTTTGACATAAAATAATTTTTTCCCAATTAAGGCGTTTCCAATCTCCATAGGGCCAAAAGTTCTCACCAGGGTGAGTATCTGTGTTGTGAATGTTTATTATGGATCGACAATATTTTATAAGACTTCTCTGAATGGTGTGAAGTAGTTCCACTACAATATGTTCATCCGGAAAGCCACTACGATTGTTTATGCTTCAGTTGACGCTGAAAATGGTAACAAAACATGCATCTCGCGTTACATACACGATTTGATTAATTATTGAGATATTTTATCGTGTATGGTATCGTTGTGTTCGTGGAACAACTGACTTCAGGCTTAACTAAAAAATGAACAGTTCAAGTTTATGCGCTCGGCATACAAGACCAGGGAAAGTCACGTCATTTTTTGCTGTATCAAGATAACAGAAACTATTTATCTTTATCAAAACGGTTATAGGTATGCTGATGAAATCCAATTGATCGGCTAGAGGAAGATTTACTCAACCAATAGATATCAATTGTCATCTCTTGCCAACTGTCTACGGGTTTTCTTGTATGTCACGGTTCAACGTATTTTCCAACTGGTTCTTACAAAATGTTTTCAAAATTTAAAATTTTAAAATTTAAAATTTTTGATATTTTTGAAATTTTTGAATGCATTTTTTTAAAAACTCTTTTGAGATTGATACAATAATGAAAAACAAAACATTTGATACATTTTTTCAGGATGGGTTCTCCTTAAGGCTAAGGACGAGTCAGTGAGAACGTTTGGAAGCGGCACCTTTCAGACTTTTCAATATTTCGAGGCGGTACAGTCAACAATATAAATAATAATCTCGTCAATATTTTGAATTGAAGTCTTGAACGTTGTTACCAGGACTGCTCTGTCTGTGACCATGCTTTTCCCTGAGGAAATAATCAGACAGTTTTATAACCTGTGACCAAAAGTTTTATCTTTTCAACATAAAGTTCCTAATGGCTGCAGCTTCAATATCTCAATAAATACTAACGCAAGGCACATACATTTATTCTTAAATATATAAAATAATATATGAATACAAATATAAAAATACATTATTTATAAATATATATATATATATATATATATATATATATATATATATATATATATATATATATATATATATATATATATATATATATATATATATATATATATATATATATATTCATATATATATATATATATATATATATATATATATATATATATATATATATATATTCATATATATATATATATATATATATATATATATATATATATATATATATATATATATATATATATATATAAACACTGTATAGGCTTTTAATTCACCAGATAACACCATATACAAATCATATAC
>OZ023334.1:2414973-2427473 GCA_964007535.1 Brachyptera risi | reverse complement strand
ACATCAGTATCGTCAGTAATATATCGTGGTCTTTCTGCAAAAACTCACTAATATTTTTTTCTTGATAGAATTGAGAAGAACCAAATTATTGGCTGTGCTATCTCAAATAGTGAAAAAAAAGAGTAAAAGTAAGTTTTTGCAGAAAGCCCACGATATCATCTCTATTCTATAATATCTCTATTCTATATCTAAATCTATAATCTATATTCTATATTCAATATAGAATCTCTATGGTCCGAGCACCCGACGCGTGTGCGTGCGCACCCACGGCTACTGGGGTGAGCTCTGGCGGCGCGCGCAGAACTAGCGGGTCGCCGAGTGACGGCGTCGCACGGAAGATCGCTCTCTGGTCTCTTCAGCAAACAACTGTGCGTCAACAACTCGGTTCAATGATAACAAACTACGGAAATATGGCTGTGAACCGTGATCGGTGAGATCGGGGTTCGATTCCAGCAAAAAAAACAGGTTCTGGAATATTTCGAAAAGACATTTTAATCAAATTTTTCGTTTTTTAAAATGTGATGCGGTCTGAGACAACTGGGACATTATGGTGAGAAAAAAATCATTTAGGAGGGGTGGGGGTTGGGTTGACAACAGTATAGGCCACTACCGCTTCCTTCCCACTACTTGAGTAACCTCCATCTCATAGTTCCAACATCTCATTGATCATTTATGAACGTCAATAGATTTCAGTTATTCCCAATCAGGCCAGCAGTTTTTCTGCCTCTTTCTCATGCCAAATAATCATCATATTTATTTCGATATCAATAATTTTTTTTTTTATTTTTTTTTATTGTGTTTAACAACGCACTGTACTGATATTTACGATCTATTGGCGTCGGTGGATGATGAATGAGATGATGGGATGATGACATGAGAGGTTATTTTATTAGGTGTTTCTGGATGGTGGGAAGGAGTTGGTCGTGTCCTGTTGAGGAACCATCTCAGTATCAACCTGAACGACAGAGGGAAACCACGGAAAACCCCTGTCAGGATGGTCGACCATGGCGGGAATCCAACCCCGGTCTCCTGAATGACAGTTCAGTGTTGTAACCACTCGACCACTTGTCTCAGTATCAATAATCATAGAACATATCAATTAAGATATGATTTGGAAGTTAAGGATATATTTTTTTTTCATCCAAGTGGCCAATTGTTTTATATATATGGTTTTTATTAAAAAAACACTGCCGACAATACGGTTGCCACGTGGACACAGTATAACAAATAGCAAATAGCAACAAATTTAAATAAGCAAAACACTAATGAAAAACACAAATGAAAAATTATATAAAACACAATGAAAGAAAAAATGGAAAAAAAATTGTATATATATATTTATAACATCAATAACGTAGGCCAATTGAACCACTGGGAAACTTGAACGTGGACGCTTCTGTTTGACAGAGATCAGATCAAGACCTCAGCTGTTGACCATATATATGATTTCTGAGTATAGCGATCGAACCTCTCAAGGCCAGCATACTTATGTGATGAACTGTTAGCTTACTAATTTTGAACTGTTTACAAAAGTTGGTGAAGAATATTTTCATTCTAGTTTGATAAATGTAATCATTTATTTCAAGTGAATAAAAATAATTTTGTATGAAAAAAATGATTTTAGTTACCGTTACAGTGTATCGTTAAACCCAATAAAGGTGAATAGGATTTTCCGACCTTTGATACACCTCAGTCACTTTCGAACATGTATTCTCACAACTTAGTCACCACAATACTTCTGCTGATTCTGATTGTCACCGCTAGGATCGTGCCATCGCATGCCTCAGCCAGATTATCAGTCGAACGGTTTGGCAAAACACTCGTCCCGACATCAACAAGTGAACAATACCCTCCCTGTTGCGCGTCAAGTGGAATAATCTGGAAACAGGGACAATATTGTCGTGTTTATCCCACGGGATGTGCCGGGACATCGCGTCAGGGGATCAGGAGGAGGCAGGGCTGCCAATCACAGCTCGGGGCAGAAGGTTTTCAAGTGCAAAAGTTCTTAGAAGAAGATTGCTGAAAAGCCAAAAAGAGCAAAGATTATAAATAATATACCAATTTCTTCTTACCCTTCGTCATTCATCATTCTATCATTTTATATATAATTGTTCATATTTTTTGATAACAATACATTTTTTTTCCATTTCCAGATTTTAATATTAGTATGGTGGGCTATTGTAATTGAAAATGTTGTCCTCGCCAGCGTCTATGAAATTCGTGAGAGTATAAAATAAATAAATAACCAGAACTAAAAAAAAAGTATTTTCATGTATTTTCTTATTTATCGTCTATTTACCGAATGATTGTGAGATACTCGATTTCCACATTTCTAGCCCCGTGTAGGATCCACGAAGATACACGATGTTTCACGATGATCCACGAAGATCCACGAAGATCCACGAAGGTCCACGAAGATCCACGAAGGTCCACGAAGATCCACGAAGATCCACGAAGATCCACGAAGATCCACGAAGGTCCACGAAGATCCACGAAGGTCCACGAAGATCCACGAATGTCCACGAAGATCCACGAAGATCCACGAAGATCCACGAAGATCCACGAAGATCCACGAAGGTCCACGAAGATCCACGAAGATCCACGATGTTATAACAACAGGTCTTGGATGATAGCCGATCATCAACACACGTGCACAGAAGATGAAAACTATAAGAATCGTGATTAATTTTTAATTATTTCGAATTAAGCCATTCTCCAAACCTTTACACCGTTATTAATGCGGTAATTAATTTCTACGACCACCCATTGTGTTGTTAATAAACCATCTCAAAAAACCAATTTATTTATAGCAGAGAAACTAACACCGGTACGTCGATGAAGTTAGTGAATCGAAACTTGGAATCGTTAGTGTTAATGAATAGGGAAGACGGTCGATCGGGTACTTCAATATCGAAACTCACTCATGACTATGGTTGTCTAATTTTTTTTTTCACGAAGATATTTAAAAAAAGGTTCTAAATGTACGTACATGGAATATAAGTAAAACAAATCGTTTTCTACAGAAAAAAAGCAAAGAGAAATCGATGGGAAGATAATTTAAATGATTTAAATCAATAAGCAATACAAATAACGGAGTGGATATAAATTAGATTTCCTAATCAGGGTCGAGTTAAAGATATTTATTGGTTCCATTTTCTTTACACACATCCGAATGCTAGCTTATATTTCAAACTTTGTATTCCTATCTATCATAAGACTAGACAGAAGAACAATTATACTTTTCCCTTCAGTTTACTACGTCCACAGTTTAAGAAATCATCTTTACAATTTCTAATTTCTTTTGTAATAATTAATTTTCTTCTTTCAATAGTCTTATTTCTTGTAAGAACCTCGAATATTTTCACTTCAATTCATTCTCTTAATTCATATATTCTCAATTTGTATTATCAGTTCAATTTTCTAAGCATACTGTTATTATTATTCATCTCAATTTTCTTTTATTTGAAATTATTCATAATTATTTATTCGAAATCATTGTAATGAAATATTTCAATTCCTATATACATTTTTCTATTGAATATTGAATAGGGACAATATAATATTCAACTATATTTCATTTATATCATATATTAATATCAACAATTGTATTTTATATTGATTATTAACCTGTCAAGTTTTTAACAGTAAGATCGCCCTTGTGGTGCCCCGTCCAAACGATCCCATCTTTCATCCACAGCCTCAATTGGGGAACAATGATTTTGTATCAAGTTTCGATGTTATTGAAAAAAAAAAAAAAGTTTTTATAAGCCAGGGACCATGAAAGGACAATGAAGGTTATTTATATATCGAATCAATTACTTTGAAATCGAATATTTATTTTTCAGTGGTGATATCCCCTCTGTGATGATTCAAACGATCCTAACCTGAATCCTGAACTGCAGCGAGTTTCTTTACTTCATGTGATTTTTCAAAATTTTCTCCGGGAGACAATTATTTTGTAACAAGTTTCGACGTTAATATTTTTTTGTTGCCAATTACCGAAGTTTGACAGCTATTCAACAGGTAATGGCGCCCTCCTTCTCGTGTCTACTGTAACCAAACTTGTAATGACACGTTCTCAATTAATTCCATTCATACTTTCTTCCTCGTCTAACCTTTAAACGTCAAGACAGAATTAATTAATATGTCTCGAAATTGATTCAAGTAGTCGTAACTTTCGACCCGGTATTAAGATGTTATATCCAGCCTCCCTAGGTGGCACCCATCACGGACCATCACACAGTTAATAGATTTAATTACAAACCGAGTCATGAAACTTTAATTAAGTTACCGTGGCTAGTCGGGCAGGTTATTAATTTTTTTCATCTGTTGAAATGATAGGATCCATGTGTGTGGTTATGCCCTTTATAGGAGGCACATTACTTGTCAGCTGCCAAATGTTGCGGAGAATTGGAAGATGTTGCGGAGAAGAATTTGTGAATAAATTAGATTTTAGTTTCTGATGAGCTGTATTTTCAAGTTTAAGGCGTTGTGATGTATCCGTAGGGCAGAAAGTTGCCGCCAGGAGGATTTCATAGATGTAAATGATCATATATAAATTGAACCGTGCGAGATAAAAAATTAATGAATACATCACAAAATGCAGACAATATTTGTAAAAAATGTTAATAACTCAAATTTTATAATAAAAAAGGTGTGAAGGTCAGTTGTATGTAACAGTAACACTCGATATTTTCACCTCACAGCGTACCCTTACATGCAAATAATTAACATGTAACATATTGTGAATGTATTATGAATCGACAGTATTTTACAAGATACTTCTCTGAATGGTGTGAAGCAGTTTCACTATACAATATGTTCAGACGGAAAGTCACGGCGATCGTTTATATGTCGCGGTGACACTGGAAATATTTCGAGTGTTTCTAGGTTCTGTTCTTGGTGAGAAAATTTCCAGTTGTTCGTTCGATGATTTTCTAAGAATAGGACAACAAAGTCTTGAATGAATATAGGCCTATTTTTTCACTTTTGTTTGATCAGGATGTTTTTTTTTAACAGGATTAAGAATTGATTTATATTTGTATTTATTCGTGTTTTTTTTATAGAAGAACATATTTACAATATGTATAATCCGTGTCAAGTATCCGTATCAAGGCAGATATTATATGATAATTTATATAATGATTTTATAAACTCATTAATACTATGCAAACAGGTCATCAAATAAACGAAGAATCTGATTTAGAATATATTGGAGATATAATCAGAATCCCTTATTTCTTTTATTCATTTATATTTAAAACACATGATTTTTCAAGCCTTTTTTTGTGTCATACAATATGAAAGAATATGGCCATTCTATTCATGGAATATAATTATTTCACACATTTTATTTTTCATCCGAAAACTCAAAATTTATATAGGCCTAGTACAGTTTTTTTTTCGTTTTTTGTAAATTTTTTGTTCTTCCAATTTTTTACTATTAATTATGGTGTATTCTATTTTCTCAGTTGATTTATATTCGATTGTTATTATGTGTCTTCAGCAAGCATATATATATATATATATATATATATATATATATATATATATATATATATATATATATATATATATTATACGCTGGTCATTTTTGAATAAAGATTTATGTATACCTAAACATCGCACGCCGACTGAAACTGATATTACAAACATAATACAAAAAAAAAGAAGTTATCTTTAAGAATCATAAAATCATATTTCTGATAATGTCTGTAAATATCGAGCTGGATCTCCTCTAAGATATTATCCGAAACACCAATACCTGATCTGTGTCTGACTATGATTGATGAGTATCGGCACGTCCACCTGATTGCCGGCTCGACACGTCCGACCGTCCACGCTGATCCATACGGGAAACGGTCGATCGAAACCTGCCACGCGACGCACTCGAAAAGAAAAACAAAACAGTACGTTTTTCCTGTTTTAGTTTATGAGTCTGAGAATAATTAACGACAGTGGAGCGAGCGTTTGGTCCGCGCAGCCTCCTAAAGGACCACCAGAGATGCTCACATCATCCTTACACCCATTAATAACGTTTTGGCAGTCATAATATATGAGCGAGCGGAAAAAAAAACTACAAATAAAAGGTTGTTGATTTTGTGTTTTATTCAACTCCTGTTCTGACCATGTGTGTGTGTGTGTGTGTGTGTTTATGTTATGTTGTTTCTGTTATGTTGTTTCTGTTATGTTGCTGTTATTGTTTGTTAATGTCAGGTATTTGTGTGTACGTGTTTATGACATAGAATTGAAACATACTTTCAGTTATTTTAAATTTCTTTCTCTTTTCAGTTATTAGTTTTAAATAATCGAAATGGGGTGGTAAGATCGCTCTTGTGGTGCCCCGTCCAAACGATCCTATCTTTCATCCATAGCCTTAATTGAGGAACAATGATTTTGTATCAAGATCGATGTTATTAAAAAAAAAAGAAAAAGTTATTCAATAAAGTGTAATTCATGAGTAGGATCCTTGCTATATATATTCAAGCCTATATAGGAATATATTTTTCAAATTGAACTTCTTGGATACGATCCAATATCAGGATATTTGGTATGTAATGGTCATATCATGAAAGATACGTCCCTTTCCAGGGGTTACTTCTATGACATGACTATAATACCCTATATGGATATATATATATATATATATATATATATATATATATATATATATATATATATATATATATATATATATATATATATTATATATATATATATATATATATATATATATATATATATATATATATATATATATATATATATTATATATATATATATATATATATATATATATATATATATATATATATATATATATATTGGTCCCTGGCTTATACAAAGTTTACAGGATGAAAACCAGTGAAAATACAATTTTGATATCGATATGAATAGAAATGAAATATAGTTGAATAATTGAAAAAAGGGAAAATTGAGAAAGTGAAAAAGTGAAAATTTTGTGCGCGACATACAGGTCAGGAAAAAAAATTGAAACTTTCTCCACATATTTCTGTTATACCAGAATAGGTTGGGATTGTTTTTCAGAAAAATCGGTCAGAAGGTTTCTCCGGAAAAAAATTGGAAAGTTTGAGAAATCCTCATAAGAATAACACGGATGGAAAATACTTGGAATGAGGACATTTTCAAAAACTTCAAAATTTCCACTGAATATGGAAACCATAATTATGGATATTTTCAGTGACTTTCACAACATTCGGATGAGAAATAATAAAGAAAACGCAATAAAAGTATACATTTCAATGAATATTGGGATCAATTGGTTTCGCAAAGTGTATATGCACCAGGCTGCAGCATTATGAATATCAACAAGTTGCAAGTAAAGTTTTTGAACGTTTGAAGTAATCCAAGGTCCGTAAATGTGGATTGAGCTGACGAAATATTTTTCATTCCAGATTTCCATACTTCTAAGCTCATCTCACAACGCAAATCCCGCGTTTTCCTAGTTCTAAATTTGTATTTGTATTTAACTTACTCATTATAATAAATCTCATATAATAATATAATAACTATAATAATCTCATCCCAAACATTCCTGTTCGACTTTTTGTACAAACAAAATAATTATTCATCACTTTATATTATAAGGTTCCACTTTGTCTTGATTTCAAAAGAGTAATCAAGTTCTTAGTCATGATACAAATCAAAAGTTCTTTTATCATTTCATTTCAATTCAAGAACCAAAATCCCATAGAAAAATACCAACATAAAATAATAATATCAAGTACTTTTATACATTTAAAATGATACATTTTTCCATGTGAACAAATTCTCTTTTATTAATCTTCTAAATTGGATCAATTCAATTCAATTCAATTCAATAAAAGACGACGAAGCGAACTCGAAATGATTTTCAAGTGTGATACCGTCAATTAATTCCGTTGAAAAATACAGTGTTATAAATCGGTACTAAAAAACTTTTCGTCTTCAAAGAAAAAAAAAAATTACAAAAACATTTTTCCTCGAATCATTTGATGTTATTATTTGCGCTGTGTGCCTCCACACTTCATTGAAGGGTTAGTAACATTAAGACGTCCAAAACCTCAATCGATTTTATGTATTTAAACTATTTATAAAGATTATACTCTACACTGTCTAACAATTGTGTACAAGTTTAAACTAGTATCCATGAGATGTGAAGGTTTTGATCGACCGTCTCCCTTATTCCATTTCACTAACGCGCGGGTGTTTCGAGCCTTCATCTCTCCCTAATAGAGGTATATACATTTCTATAACATTTTGTGATGTAATGTTGGGATTATTTCTTGTTCAAGGGTTGGTAATGACATCGGTGACCTTATCAATTACGTCTACCTTCTTTCATCCCCTAAAGTCGAGGGAGAACACGGAGCTAACCCTAACTTAACCCATTATTACCTCATGGCTTTTAACCCCTTTTATTGACGCTCTGAATTGGAACCATTAACTCGAGAGTTAGCCTGTATCATTGTGATAAAAGGTGGAAATTGTTTTTTTTTATGGTTGACTGAGTTTCTAATGGTTATAGAGGAGAAGATTGTGATGGATTTTTATGTTGGGTCTTATTTGGAATTAGAGCAAGGGTCCACATTATAGGCCTACAACTATAGGGACACATCATCATCAGTTTTATAGAGAACTGATTTTTTCATACTATCTCTGAAATCTGAAAGCATTAGTTTAAATTTTGAATTTTTACGTTATCAAAAAAAAAAGGGTTCATACCCTGAATAGGTCTATAACGGTTTGATTTTCAAAGTTTCTGTGCGTTTTTTCATATAATTCAAATTGAAAAGCATTTCCCAGTTAATAAACTATATACCTTAGGCCTATCTCATCTGTGGATGAAATAATTGATTCAATACAAATTTCCATCACGATTTTTATAAACTGAATTGGAAATCACAGATTTTGAAATTAACAATGGGATGTTTAATCGATTTTTACAGAGATAAAATCTATTTTTTCCTATTCTATGAAAAAGACTCATGTTCACTCGAGAATTGGATCACATATTTGTTTTGAATACTATTAATAATACATATTTGAAAATGGCAGACGTATTTTTGTATCGGCAACGAGACAAACACACGGCCTATGTATATACAGGTAATGTGGAAACTCGTTCCTGTGTGATACCAAATATGGCGTTTCCATACGCGATTCACGCATTTACATAATCATTGTAAATAAAAACCGAATTGCAAATATTCACTTAATCGATTTATAGCCTCCAGTCAATTGCCCCCCCCCCCCTCCCCCCCACACACATACGGGCACGTGACTGCCAGGCGACAGATTCACTCTCACACCACGTGGTCTCTTCACGGTCAGTTTATATATTTATATTTATTTGTCAAGTTAAAGGACATCACAACCCTGTAACTGGATTTCAAGGAATAAGGACGATATTCATCTCCCTGATTTCAGAGAAGACTAGGGATCCTCATCTCAATCTCAGGAATCAATTAATTAATTTGTCCTCCAGAGACTAGGAGTCGTGACGTAGGCATTACTTGATTCTGTGTAGAAACAATCACAATCAGGTAATGCCCACGTCACGATTCAGAGACGCAACACCAGCAACAACAACACCAGCAACAACAACAACAACAACAGCAACAACAGCAACAACAACAACAACAACAGCAACAACAACAACAACAACAACACCAGCAGCACCACCAGCAACAACAACAACAACAACAGCAGCAACAACAACAACAACCGCAACAACAACAACAACCGCAACAACAACAACATCAACAACAACAACGACAACAACAACAACAACAGCAACAACGTCTGCATGTGGTGACGTGGACCGATAGTCGGGTGAATAGCGGCTGCCCTGGATTATGTTCCACCTTTTGGCACGATTCAAGTACCAGTGTAGGCCTATACTTGATTACTTGTTCATCCCTATACCCAAAAGCGGGACACAAAGATAATTACCAACTATTAATAATTTAACTGATCGTGAATACAAATTCGCATGATTTTATTAACCCCATAAACTAACAATTAAAATCTAATCAAGAGCTACTCTGATGTGTATGATTAATAATTATCCATCCCGAAAAAAAAAACAAAAAAATGATTTAATCTGCTCTTGATAGTTTGACAAGAATACAAAACAGAAGAAAAGAGAAGCAAACACTAATTATAATATTGTTTTAATTGTTTGAAGAATATTGATCACCCCCCCCCCTTCCCCTCCTCCCCCCTCCACCCCTCCACGGACCGGACTTTTATTGAAGCGCCAATCAGGCAAGTATTATTATTGTTCGTTGGCAATCAGCAGACAAATTAAAGACAAGAAGAAATCGTGAGTGTCGGTTGATGTTGATGGAGAATAGGAATAATGAAAACATCGGGCTATATATAGCTAGGCAAACGCCACATATGCGTTGTAAGATGAGTGAGATATCTGAATGAGGTATCTATATCATCGTCAAAGTAGTTTCATCTGTGCCACTTAATCGACTTCGGTATAATTGAAAACTCTACACACCTTGAATCCTATGAAAAGTTCCGTGAATATCGAATCCAGAAAGCAGTGAAACACAGCAATGTTTCTGCAATAATTTCTTCTATTTGTCGAATGAAAAACATTTATTAAATTATTTTCTTTACAACGGCTGGTTCGAATTGCATACAAAATTTTAATAATGTGTCTTATTATTGTGTTCACATTCAGGGATCATTACAATTTTTTTCGAGAACTTTTATTTTTCAAATTTTCTTGCCCAGCCTAATTTTATTGGGTTTTTAGAAATTTTGAGATGATATTTCTCGAAATTGCTTGAACCGATTCATCCCAAAAACTATACGGTTCTAACGGATGAGTTTGCGTGTACAAAAAAGTTTCATGTCGATCAGTCAAACCCTGCGACCTGTGGAGTGCTTACAAACAAAACCCACAGACAAAGCTCTATTAGAGTGGAATGCAGACTTCGCTACGCTCAGCCAATAATATTTTGAATATAATATTCTGCTTCTGATTCCTTATTTGAGCAAAGTGATTGCGTGATTGACCGCTAGGGCGCAGGTCGACGTAAGCAACTACACTCTACATACGGGGAAAACGCAGCACGTGAGTCGAGGGATGAGCGAGATTTTGGACCATGACACCTAACAACTCACAGCCTTCTTTATGTTATAGCCTTCAACAGGTCAACAGAACTTTGAAATTTCCCTGATATAATCGATCCAAATTGATTCCAACTCGGTACAAACATGTATTAAACAAATAAACATTATGTGATAATTTCATCTCAATCGGTTGAAATTGAAAATTTGAAAATTCAAGCCCAAGCTATTATCTTGAGTATACTCTAGTTTTAAACTTTTTCGAAATACCGGAGAATCGATTTTTCTCGAAAACAATACCAACATATTCTGGTATTACATCAATGGCCAGTCAAAGTTTGACGTTTATCTAGGTTAGTTTGCCTGACTGGTCTGCCGCACACATGATTACTAGAAAAATTATTCATATATATATTTATATAATATATATATATATATATATATATATATATATATATATATATATATATATATATATATATATGTATATATATATGAATCCATTATGGTTTTAGGGTTTAATCGTGTTGAATTGAGTACAAAGTATAATGGATTCATCAATTATAATTCGTGAAAGTTTCAAACAAAATATATATATATATATATATATATATATATATATATATATATATATATATATATAAATATATATATATATATATATAAATATAAATATAAATATATATATATATATATATATATATATATATATATATATATATATATATATATATATATATCTATATATAACTCATATAAAAATGAGACTGACTTTACCCGGTCATTGAGATGGGAGTATTCGTCACGCTCATCTAAAGAATTCAAAAATTAAAACGTTCGAGAAAAGATTGATTTCAATCGATTCAGTTTAAACTAAAACTACCTGCTTTTGCCTTCTGACATCTTTGTTCTTATTCAAGATCTGTCTAACTGCCAGTTAGTGCTATAATGTATGTTATTCTGTCGCACTCACCAGCCCCTGTCCAGCGTGACGTCACAGTTAGCGCCATGTTGCAGCACGCGGCAGCTGGAATCAAGGAATTGGACGAATATTAAACCTCGCAGTTTTGCCATTCATAGCATTGCTTTGTTAAACTAGGAAAACGCAGCAGATGCGTTCTAAGATGAGCGAGATATCTGAAGAAAGTATAAGTCGTTAAAGTAGTTCTTTCCTTGCTACTTGATCGACTCTGGTATTCTACACACCTTGACACATATAAAAATACTACATTGTTGGGCAAATGTCGGATCTAGAAAACAGTGAATCTTGGCAACATATAATTCCGCTATTATTTCTATATATTTGATGAATAAAAACAGTTGATTGAATTTTTGTCTTCAAAACGGCTGATTCGGATCGCATACAAAATGGTGATAATGTGCATCATTGATGTGTACACAGTCAGATT
>OZ023334.1:2337473-2409973 GCA_964007535.1 Brachyptera risi | reverse complement strand
AAGAGTTATATGTTACAATCATGGGCGTTGACATTGATCTTTTTTAGTGGGGGGGGGGGGGGGGGGAAACTTGAAACAAGTATTTTGATACATAGTTGAAAAAAGATGAAAACCAATTTCAATGAAAATATAAAGTTGAGGACTTAAGTATATATATATATATATATATATATATATATATATATATATATATATATATATATATATATATATATATATATATATATATATATATATATATATATATATTTTTTTTTAATAACATCGAAACTTGATACAAAATCATTGTTCCCCAATTAAGGCAAGGGATGAAAAATAGGAAAAATAGAAAGATAGAAAATTATGAACAAAATCATAAACAAGTAAGGAAACAAATACAAAAACAAAATAAAAATACAGAAACAAAAACAAACACAACATGAAAATGATGAAATGAGTTGAAGTTTCCGATCGACCGTCCCCCCTATCCCACACCACTAGCGCACGGGTGGTTCGAGCATTCATCTCTCGTGTAACTTGTATCCATGAGAGATGAAGGTTCCGAGCGACCGTCCCCCCTATCCCACACCACTAGCGCACGGGTGGTTCGAGCCTTCATCTCTGGTGTGTAACTTGTATCCACGAGAGATGAAGGTTCCGAGCGACCGTCCCCCCTATCCCACACCACTAGCGCACGGGTGGTTCGAGCCTTCATCTCTCGTGTGTAACTTGTATCCACGAGAGATGGAGGTTCCGAGCGACCGTCCCCCCTATCCCACAACACTAGCGCACGGGTGGTTCGAGCCTTCATCTCTCGTGTGTTACTTGTATCCACGAGAGATGAAGGTTCCGAGCGACCGTCCCCCCTATCCCACAACACTAGCGCACGGGTGGTTCGAGCCTTCATCTCTCGTGTGTAACTTGTATCCACGAGAGATGAAGGTTCCGAGCGACCGTCCCCCCTATCCCACAACACTAGCGCACGGGTGGTTCGAGCCTTCATCTCTCGTGTGTAACTTGTATCCACGAGAGATGAAGGTTCCGAGCGACCGTCCCCCCTATCCCACACCACTAGCGCACGGGTGGTTCGAGCCTTCATCTCTCGTGTAACTTGTATCCACGAGATGTGAAGGTTCCGATCGACCGTCCCCCCTATCCCACAACACTAGCGCACGGGTGGTTCGAGCCTTCATCTCTCGTGTAACTTGTATCCACGAGATGTGAAGGTTCCGATCGACCGTCCCCCCTATCCCACACCACTAGCGCACGGGTGGTTCGAGCCTTCATCTCTCGTGTAACTTGTATCCACGAGATGTGAAGGTTCCGATCGACCGTCCCCCCTATCCCACACCACTAGCGCACGGGTGGTTCGAGCCTTCATCTCTCGTGTAACTTGTATCCACGAGATGTGAAGGTTCCGATCGACCGTCCCCCCTATCCCACACCACTAGCGCACGGGTGGTTCGAGCCTTCATCTCTCGTGTAACTTGTATCCACGAGATGTGAAGGTTCCGATCGACCGTCCCCCCTATCCCACACCACTAGCGCACGGGTGGTTCGAGCCTTCATCTCTCGTGTAACTTGTATCCACGAGATGTGAAGGTTCCGATCGACCGTCCCCCCTATCCCACACCACTAGCGCACGGGTGGTTCGAGCCTTCATCTCTCGTGTAACTTGTATCCACGAGATGTGAAGGTTCCGATCGACCGTCCCCCCTATCTCACACCATGGTGGAAAGGAAGCTGTCGTGGCCTATATTGTAGGAACCATCCCAGCATTAACCTAGACTACAGAGGGAAAACACGAAAAAAAAACTGTAAAGATGGACGGTGGCGGGGATCGAACCGGGTCCGATATTCCCCTCACCTACCGGATCACATCCGGTAGGTGAGGGGATCTCAGAACCTCCAACCCATGTGATCTCTCGTGGACCATGGTATTGTCGGGAGATGCCGACGCGAACCGCCCGCTCGTTATCGGTGTGGGATAGGGGGGACGGTCGCTCGGAACCTTCATCTCTCGTGGATACAAGTTACACACGAGAGGTGGAGGCTCGAACCACCCGTGCGCTAGTGTTGTGGGATAGGGGGGACGGTCGCTCGGAACCTTCATCTCTCGTGGATACAAGTAACACACGAGAGATGAAGGCTCGAACCACCCGTGCGCTAGTGTTGTGGGATAGGGGGGACGGTCGCTCGGAACCTTCATCTCTCGTGGATACAAGTTACACGAGAGATGAAGGCTCGAACCACCCGTGCGCTAGTGTTGTGGGATAGGGGGGACGGTCGCTCGGAACCTTCATCTCTCGTGGATACAAGTTACACACGAGAGGTGGAGGCTCGAACCACCCGTGCGCTAGTGTTGTGGGATAGGGGGGACGGTCGCTCGGAACCTTCATCTCTCGTGGATACAAGTTACACGAGAGATGAAGGCTCGAACCACCCGTGCGCTAGTGTTGTGGGATAGGGGGGACGGTCGCTCGGAACCTTCATCTCTCGTGGATACAAGTTACACACGAGAGGTGGAGGCTCGAACCACCCGTGCGCTAGTGTTGTGGGATAGGGGGGACGGTCGCTCGGAACCTTCATCTCTCGTGGATACAAGTAACACACGAGAGATGAAGGCTCGAACCACCCGTGCGCTAGTGTTGTGGGATAGGGGGGACGGTCGCTCGGAACCTTCATCTCTCGTGGATACAAGTTACACGAGAGATGAAGGCTCGAACCACCCGTGCGCTAGTGTTGTGGGATAGGGGGGACGGTCGCTCAGAACCTTCAACTCTCGTGGATACAAGTTAGACGAGAGATGAAGGCTCGAACCACCCGTGCGCTAGTGTTGTGGGATAGGGGGGACGGTCGCTCGGAACCTTCATCTCTCGTGGATACAAGTTACACACGAGAGATGAAGGCTCGAACCACCCGTGCGCTAGTGTTGTGGGATAGGGGGGACGGTCGCTCGGAACCTTCATCTCTCGTGGATACAAGTTACACACGAGAGATGAAGGCTCGAACCACCCGTGCGCTAGTGTTGTGGGATAGGGGGGACGGTCGCTCGGAACCTTCATCTCTCGTGGATACAAGTTACACACGAGAGATGAAGGCTCGAACCACCCGTGCGCTAGTGGTGTGGGATAGGGGGGACGGTCGCTCGGAACCTCCAACTCTCGTGGATACAAGTTACACACGAGATGAAGGCTCGAACCACCCGTGCGCTAGTGGTGTGGGATAGGGGGGACGGTCGCTCGGAACCTCCAACTCTCGTGGATACAAGTTACACGAGAGATGAAGGCTCGAACCACCCGTGCGCTAGTGTTGTGGGATAGGGGGGACGGTCGCTCGGAACCTTCATCTCTCGTGGATACAAGTTACACGAGAGATGAAGGCTCGAACCACCCGTGCGCTAGTGGTGTGGGATAGGGGGGGCGGTCGCTCGGAACCTCCAACTCTCGTGGATACAAGTTACACGAGAGATGAAGGCTCGAACCACCCGTGCGCTAGTGGTGTGGGATAGGGGGGGCGGTCGCTCGGAACCTCCAACTCTCGTGGATACAAGTTACACGAGAGATGAAGGCTCGAACCACCCGTGCGCTAGTGGTGTGGGATAGGGGGGGCGGTCGCTCGGAACCTCCAACTCTCGTGGATACAAGTTAGACGAGAGATGAAGGCTCGAACTACCCGTGCGCTAGTGGTGTGGGATAGGGGGGACGGTCGCTCGGAACCTTCATCTCTCGTGGATACAAGTTACACGAGAGATGAAGGCTCGAACCACCCGTGCGCTAGTGGTGTGGGATAGGGGGGACGGTCGCTCGGAACCTTCATCTCTCGTGGATACAAGTTAGACGAGAGATGAAGGCTCGAACTACCCGTGCGCTAGTGGTGTGGGATAGGGGGGACGGTCGCTCGGAACCTCCAACTCTCGTGGATACAAGTTACACACGAGATGAAGGCTCGAACCACCCGTGCGCTAGTGGTGTGGGATAGGGGGGACGGTCGCTCGGAACCTCCAACTCTCGTGGATACAAGTTACACGAGAGATGAAGGCTCGAACCACCCGTGCGCTAGTGGTGTGGGATAGGGGGGACGGTCGCTCGGAACCTCCAACTCTCGTGGATACAAGTTACACGAGAGATGAAGGCTCGAACCACCCGTGCGCTAGTGGTGTGGGATAGGGGGGACGGTCGCTCGGAACCTCCATCTCTCGTGAATACGCCAACAGCTGATTCTTATCACCTGTCGTGACTCGGGATTTCAGTTCATTATACATTATTTGTGTACGACTTTGAGACATCGGCATCATTCTAAAGACGTACAATTTGAATAATCTTATTCCTGGGCAGTGGCGTGCTGTGAGGCGGGCTGCGGACATCGGGGCGCAAGATGTTGGTTCCATTTCGAAAACTTCACAACCCTCAAACTAGATTTCAACTAACTAGGAAAACGCCATACATGCGTTGTTAGACGAGCGGATAGTAATAGTATGTCGACTTTTCTGCCAAACTTTTGCCTACATTCGCCAATTGGGTGACATTTGAGTTAGAAATGGGTAAAAGCTGCTTCGAGTGGTACCAATTTAGCACATTTTATGGTTTTTCTTCAAAATGGCTGACCCAATCAAGCTGAAAGTTCTCAGAAATGTGTGTCAGATTGTAACTCAACTTCACACAAAATTCGTCACAAAACAAGTAGATGTGTTATTCTAACGGGTATTTTTGAAATTTCTAAATTTACTAAAAATAAAAGTTACTATCCGATAATGCCACAAAACTATACAGATCCAAGTTAGATGAGAAATCATAATGAAGAAAAGTTTGAAGTTGATAGCTGTAGCCGTTTGACCTGTGGAAAACCGAAAAAAAACATGAAAAAAAAACAACATAAAAACGAATACCAATTTTTTTCAGTATGTCAAATTGAATCCTCGCTGAAGCTCGTCTAATAAATGATGACGATATTCATTATCCCTAGTTTAGAGGAAACTAGAAATTATCATCTCAATTTCAGAAATTATAATCAATATAACTCAAATTGGTCTTCCAAAACTCGGCGCTTTTTCTGAGTTGTGAAGTAGATGTTTTTCGATTCTGTTGAATTTTATTTATATTTTAATTTATATTTTATTTATATTATATATTTTAATTCCTGAAATCGAGACGATGATTTCCAGTTTTCTCTAAAACTAGGGAAATAAATATTGTCATTATTAATTGAAACCTGTAAGTTTCAGGTTTGTACTCGTAATTTACTAGGTAGTTTTGGTAGTTGGAAGTTTAATAGGTAGTTTTGGTAGTTGGAATTTTAATAGGTAGTTTTAGTAGTTGGAAGTTGAATAGGTAGTTTGACCTCCACTAATGTACGTACCTGACCTCGCACTCGATAGCCTGTGGTGAGAAAACCATATTCAATTTTCGTTTTCAATTTTACTCGATTTTCCTTCGTCATTTCTCAAATATAAAAAAAGCCTAGATGCATTTTTGATATTATTTAATTTTTTAATGTTTATTCACACTTCACCATTGCATACTATCGATCTATATCGATTCAAGAAGCTATCCCCGTAGAAGAGTCGCCCGACGTCGACTCCACGCCACTGGTGGCCAGCCCAGAGCGTCCGAGCGATTAGCCCTGAAAGCGGCGTGCCGTCACTCTCAATGCTAATCACGTGGGAAACCAAGCTTGGAACGAGCGCTGGGAGAATTCACAGGAATTCGAGAAATGTGTATTTATGACTCGAAGAATTCGGTCCATTATTAGAGTGACAAGAAGATGCTATTTCTCGACTTCTCAGACAAGAGCATTGTTGAGTTGCTAGACACACATCTAGAAGGCTGTGGATCGTCACGTTTGAGTCATCTTGGTAACCATGGTGACGGTCAGAAAACAGCCAAGAGGTTTCGCTTCTAAACGGTCTTACTAATTCATCCTCAACTTTAATTGACCACTAGTGATAGGCGTGGCTTATCGGAAGGCCACCTAGATCTATACTTCATGTGGGCATTTGGAGATACTCTGATAGGTAATGTCAATTTACCCACATAACAAACAGCCCATTTGATTGGACGCTTTGTTTTGTGACGTTTGTGAGCGGGTCAATCACTAGTCGTCAATTGACCACCAGTGATAGGCGTGGCCTATCGGCAGGCCACCTAGATCTACACTTCATGTGGGCATTTGGAGATACTCTGATAGGTAATGTTAAGTTACCCCACATAACAAACAGCCCATTTGATTGGATGTTTTGTTTTGTGACGTTTGTGAGCGGGTCAATCACTAGTCGTCAATTGGAAAACAAATTGTATAGCAAGATTTCGATACTATTGAAAAAAAAAGAAAAAAAATCGACAATGTGATATTCGTAAAATTGAATGAGAATTTATTGACTCTCACAAATACGCAATCGATTTAAAATACGTAAGAACTCAACAAAATTATTGTCAAACTCTACCTAGCAACCTATATTGGGTTCTTAACGACGCACTATACTGATGGCTACGATCTATTGGCGTCGGTGGATGATGAATGAGATGGTGGGATGATGAGATGAAAGTTTTTTTTAATAGGTGTTTTGGATGGTGGGAAGGAGTCGGTCATGGCCTGTTGTTAAGGAACCATCCCAGTATCAACCTGAACGACAGAAGGAAACCACGAAAAACCCCTGTCAGGATGGTCGGCCATGGCGGGAATCGAAACCCCGGTCTCCCGAATGACGGTTCAGTGTGCTACCACTCGGCCACACGTCTCGGTCTAGCAAACGGCAGAAACCACATACATATATTCACTTTCAAAATTCACAAATTTTCATAAATAATTCGTAAAAATTATCAAAACGATTTCTCCAGTGGGCACATCAAACCCCGTTATCATTCTTGTGTCTAACCGCTCGTGTTGTGCTCGTCAACGCTGTCCCGGGAGCGACCGTGACGTGCCGCTGCGGTCGCCATGACTACGTGCCACGGCCACGGGCCACAGCATGCTCGGCCAGCACGACCGCAAGAAGGCCGTGCCCGGGTATCACGCGGCATCCCAGGGACCGTGGGAGTCGGCCGGCGTAGGTGGCGACACCGAGCTGTCACTCGGTAGACAAGGGCCCGTGTTCGACTCCCGTGCTGTCACTGGGTAGACAAGGGCCGGGGTTCGACTCCCGTGCTGTCACTCGGTAGACAAGGGTCGGGGTTCGACTCCCGTACTGTCACTCGGTAGACAAGGGTCCGTGTTCGACTCCCGTGCTGTCACTCGGTAGACAAGGGTCGGGGTTATATATATATATATATATATATATATATATATATATATATATAAATATAAATATATATATATATATATATATATATATATATATATATATATATATATATATATATATATATATATATATATATATATATATATATATATATATATATATATACATATATATATATATATATATATATATATATATATATATATATATATATATATATATATATATATATATATATATATATATATATATATATATATATATATTATGTCGGGTCAATTTCTCGGGTTGACTCGGTTGACAAGAGCCGGGGTTCGACTCCCGTGCTGTAACTGGGTAGACAAGGGTCGGGGTATATATATATATATATATATATATATATATATTATGTCGGGTCAATTTCTCGGGTTGACCACTTTTGCCCTTTCGAACCTCGTCTTCTTTGCCATGATGTGACCTGCTAACTTCAAGAAATCCTCCAACAGCTCTGCAATTAAAATAGATTGATATACATTTATCGAATCTTATTCATGAAAAACACTCGTATCACTTGCTTTCCACAATTCTACATTAATTGTTTGCTATTTTCACTCATCTTTTCTCTTTTCGTTTTCTTTTTCCTCTTCGAAAATGTAATAATACAATAATTCTTCGAAAACTGAAGCTATCCCATATTGCACAGCATCACACACACCACAGTTTTGAAACCGTATTGAGATCCGATCCAATCCGCGGCGCCGATATACTTGGTGACGTCGTCGTACCTGTCGACGGCACGAGGGGGCGTGTCCACGCCGACTCGGTCACGCTCTGCTCTCGCCCCTCGGACGCGTGCCCGCTCTCTCACGCTCGCGTCACGTCGCGTCGCGTCACGTCACGTCGCGTCACGCTCGCCACTTGTGGGAACGACGCGAAAGGTTCAGTTTCGTCTCGCCTTGATTGGCTTGAGATGGGATTGAGATGATTTGGTCGGTCGTTTCGTTGTGTGTGAGAATGAAACGAGAAAGAATTTACTGGGAAAATAATTTGAAATAGTGACGGGAATTTCACGAATGAAATGTTCAAGGAGTAACAGGTGTGACGAAGATGGAAGCAATGTGAGAAGTCATTGGGGGGAGGTTGTTACGTCCCCAGAAGCCAAAGGGCAAACATTTCACACAATTTTAAAAGATCGTGAAACTTTAACAGCTACATAATATACAGAATTAAGGAATACACAAAAAGATGCAGACAATATTTGTCGAAAATTATGATGACTCAAATTTTTTGATAACAAAAGTGAAAAGATCAGTTTGAATTAACAATAACACCTGATATTTTCGCTATCGAGTATTACCCCACAGTGTGTTTTAATTGTTAATTGTTTTAAAATTAAACTAAAGAATCACCTTATCAGTAAATGTTACTATAGCGTTAAAGAATTTCTAGAAGACTGACTATATTTAATTTTAATCATCGACACCAGTCAGTTCTATATATACCAGTATTGTAAGTTTTTAAAATATTATTGACCATTGTATATATTTTATTTTCTCTGTATTTGTAGTTTATAATTTGACGATGACAATATCATGTACTTGATCAAACTGCATCAATAAAAAAATAATTATTATTATTATTACAAATAACACGTAACATATTGTGAATGTATGTTATGCATCGACAGCTAATTATAAGATAGGGCCTACGTCTCTGATTGGTGCATTACGTTCTAACGGGAAATCACTGCGGTCGTTCATATACAACATTGACACTGAAAATGTGAGCTATGAGTAGTGGCCCTCAAGAATTTAAACCAAGAAAATAAAATGAACACAAAATAGTAGACGAAGACAAGAATAACTTCAACGGACCTTCAACAATGATTTTTCTATGGGCTCCTGTCAAGTGACGTCACCCATTGTTGAAAGAAACAGACAACAATGTGCACCAGTTGGAATTGACCAATCAGAATGTTTGGTAGTCCACCAGTTTGCTGTATTGCTATGGTAAGTATAGGCTCCTGTCAAGTGACGTCACCCATTGTTGAAATTGTTGAAAGAAACAGACAACAATGTGCACCAGTTGGAATTGACCAGTCAGAATGTTTGGTAGTCCACCAGTTTGCTGTATTGCTATGGTAAGTATAGGCTCCTGTCAAGTGACGTCACCCATTGTTGAAATTGTTGAAAGAAACAGACAACAATGTGCACCAGTTGGAATTGACCAGTCAGAATGTTTGGTAGTCCACCAGTTTGCTGTATTGCTATGGTAAGTATAGGCTCCTGTCAAGTGACGTCACCCATTGTTGAAATTGTTGAAAGAAACAGACAACAATGTGCACCAGTTGGAATTGACCAGTCAGAATGTTTGGTAGTCCACCAGTTTGCTGTATTGCTATGGTAAGTATAGGCTCCTGTCAAGTGACGTCACCCATTGTTGAAATTGTTGAAAGAAACAGACAACAATGTGCACCAGTTGGAATTGACCAATCAGAATGTTTGGTAGTCCACCAGTTTGCTGTATTGCTATGGTAATTATAGGCTCCTGTCAAGTGACGTCACCCATTGTTGAAATTGTTGAAAGAAACAGACAACAATGTGCACCAGTTGGAATTGACCAGTCAGAATGTTTGGTAGTCCACCAGTTTGCTGTATTGCTATGGTAAGTATAGGCTCCTGTCAAGTGACGTCACCCATTGTTGAAAGAGAGAGAGACAACAATGTCCACCAGTTGGAATTGACCAATCAGAATTTTTGGTAGTCCACCAGTTCACTGTATTGCTATGGTAACTATTGTTTGTCATTTGTTACGTGACAGAAGCCTATAGAACATCATTAACCACAAATCTATTTTTAAACACATTTCGGATAACAAATTGCCAAAAACGGTCTTCTGGATTGAAACATGTCATTCAAACTCACATTACAAACTCAAGCATCCATGTGGCCCTGGTTGCATGACGTCACCAAGTAGCTAATCAAGGTCAACACTTCATCAACTCGGCACCTCCACCGATCTAAACACCCTGGGCTAATTGCACTCTCGTTTCACAGCCATCACGATCGCACCCTTCATCTTGTCACAGATTTAATCAACGGCGTATCATTGTTGCATCCGTTTCATTGACTACACCTGAATCAGAAGCCGTGACGTAATCGTCGTGCACGGAGAGAAGGCACGATCTCACAAACTTTCCAATCAATGCAGACAAAACAAAATGAACGTTTTCGAAAATCGAAAAGAAAAAAAATCGAACGTAAAAATGCATTCTTATTTCAAATGTTCCATCATGACACATTGATTGGTTCACGTTTTGGCACATGCTTGGCTACCACGTGACCGTCTGGTCTAGTCATGCGCAGTAGACGATTATGTGTACTTGTGCGGAGGAGAGGTGACGGCTCGAACCGCACGCGCGGTAGTGGTGTGGGATAGGGGGGACGGTCGATCGGAGTCTTCTCGCGTGGTAGATAAGATGATCGACCGCGGAGAATTGGGATACGTGTAGCTCATGGTTGAAACGTATAAGGTATGTATAAGTACTATGAAAAGAAGACGCGATATTTTCTGCCACGATTATGGATGAAAGCAGTGTTGGAAATACTACTTGTTGATTTTAATAATTTTAGTATAGGCCTATAATCAACTTCACTTTTACACTATTTTCTATATATATGTTTGTATCATTTCAACCTCGACAACTTGTTTTTACAACGATTTTTTTTTCTTCTTCTCTACATACTCGTTTATGTTCTGTATATTGACGATTAAACATTATTGTTATTTTATTATTATATTATTATCATTATTTTAATGTATTATTATTACCTACTGTACAACAATAAAGTAAATTAGGTCTAATAATAATAATAATAATAATATTGAGCTTCGATTGTAGTTCCACTAATTCCTGTAAGGTTGGCAAGTATTAATTTACGCTCGGAATTGTTTTACCGAGTTGTCGACGATTGCCGTTAGATCGCGCCACTTGTCGACTTACACAAGCAGCAATCACATCCGGTTCGAAGTGGCAGTTCCTCAGACCGGAAGTAAGGTTTAGATTGATTTTAGTTTATTCTGAATCAGTTCGGGATGATTGTTATAGGTTAGTTGGTTTAGATGGGTTGGGTTCATTAAATTATAGTTGAAGATTGGGCTATTTATAGGTTATAGCTTGGGCTGCGCGCAACAACAACAACAACAACAACAACAACAACAACATGTGGTGACGTAGGCAGTTGGTTCGATGAATAGCGGCTGTTGGTGCTTGTGACGAAGTCTAGTTAGCCCTAATCTGAGAGTTAGTGGGAACAAATAACATGGGTGACGACAACATGTGGGCCTACTTGAGTGCCAGTTAGATCCCCTGACTGTTATTCCGGTGCCAAATGAATGATTAAGTTCTTATTTTAAGTGAAAACAAGTATAAAGCAAAGACTGATAGGCCTATCTCTCATTGGTGTTGTGGATTTCTTGCCATTATGTTTTGCACCTTGCAAAATGGCGTCAACTTTTCTCCCTTTTCACTTTCTTTCCAAATAACTATCATTAGAACCTAATTTCATATTTGTATGTATCATTTATTATTTCTGTGTGATCTTTAAGCGGTTCGTAGGTATAATAAGTTGTCGTATAATACCTATATATCTTTCACCTTCGTTCGAACCTCTCATTTTCTGCAGCCCAAAGTCCGCGTCTGGCTAATTGTAGCTTTGTTCTCTCCACGGCGAGACCATAGCCGCTCGGGGGTCCCACAGCCGCTCGGGGGTTCGGCAGAATGATCTTCCGAGGATTACGATCAGTGATGTTGAAAAGTTGCCGAGATTTGGCGAAAGGGCGGTTGTATCAACCTGAACGACAGAGAAACTACGAAAACCCCTGCCAAGATGGTTGACCATGGCGGGAATCATCACCGGTCTCCTGAATGACGGTTCAGTGAATTAACCACTCGGCCACTCGTCTCAGTCACTTAAGAGTCCACAGGAGTCGATTTATCGATTTGTCAGTTTCTTGGTGACAACTTTTGAACGGTGTGAGATATCAAAACTCTAATATGCGAGAAACACAGATAATTATAATAGCTTCAGGATAATTTGAGTTATAGCTATTCAAGTCATGTCGTATAACTGTCTAGCGTCGACAGCTAAAAAATGTGTTTTTTTAGCTGTCGACGCTTGACAGTTATGCGACGTGACATAAATAGCCATTACTTATATCATATTGAAGCTATTATAATTATCTGTGTTTCTCGCATATTAGAATTTTGATATCTCACACCGTTCAAAAGTTGTCACCAAGAAACTGACAAATCGATAAATCGACTCCTGTGGACTCTTAATTTGAAACTATTAATGTAAACCAAATGCTCGATGCCTATTGGAAAAAGATGCCAATACACATTTTCGCAATCCTCTTCCTCGATACACCCCCCCTCCCCCCCTCCAACGGTCGGCACCTTTGATCCCCAAACCCCACATAACACTACACGGTACTCCGTCACACAGTCCAATAAACCTCCCGAAACCTGCCCTTAAACCCGGAGAAAACACTCTATTAACAATGTCATCGTAAACATAACCGAAAACCTTTTTAATTATAAGAAATGGCACATAAGTTTAATTGTTATGGAAAGAAAAAAGGTTAAAAATAATATCATATACTTATTTAAAGAAACGAAAACAGTAAAAGTTCATAGAAATTTTATGGGGCATGAAATAGAAATTTGGAAGCGTAGTATATCGGGCTCGTGCATACAAGGATGAGGATGTTGAAGAAGCTAGAGGTATGATGATCATAAAACTTCCGTAGCGGTCGTAAACTTTCTGGAGAATATTGCTGGATATTTCACTACTGGAGAGGTTTTCTCTCGCGGGTCATTGTTAGGGTTTATTACTGGGAGGGAAGGTGTAACTGATGGGTTTGTTGTGGATGTGAGAGAGAGAGAGAGAGAGAGGGAGAGAGAGAGAGAGAGAGAGGGAGAGAGAGAGAGAGAGAGAGAGAGAGAGAGAGAGAGAGAGAGAGAGAGGGAGAGAGAGAGAGAGAGAGAGAGAGAGAGAGAGAGAGAGAGAGAGTGTTGTTGTTGGAGAGAGTGAAGATTGCTGCGTGGTATAGAATATAGAAGCAGTAAAAGAAGTAAAGGTGAAGAAAAGAATTGATATTGTAGAGAACTTGCTGGAAGTTGTAAACTACAGTTGTATGGAAATGTTGTAACTGTTGAGAGTTATAGTAGTAGTAGTAGTAGTGTTATATAACTTATTAATAGCATTACATTTGAGTATGGCAGTAAGCCATCATTTATAATTATCAACGAATTAGTAATTCTAGTATATCAAACAAATAATACAACAAATAATGATACATTACAAGATTTCAGTTTGATCGACACGGAATTGAGATGAATCAATGGATCTTGTATATGTAGACACTGATACATAGATATAGATAGCCAGATAATATGGAGTCAGTTGAATTATATAAAAAAAACAAAAAAAAACGAATCACCGAATATGTCAATACACAGATAAGTTAAATTAATAATTAATAAGTATTATGAATTTACTGAAATCCAGCATCAACGAACTCTTGCACAGAAGAAGTTGACAAAGAAAGCTTCAGAACTGTCGACAAGAGAGTTGGTTCAGAAATCGGAATATCCAATCAGTCTGCACTTTATATTAGTTTCCAAAAAAGAATGCTTTTTAATCGAGTTTGAGGGCAAACAAAATAACATGCGTAATTTTCAGTGTCTTGAAGACCACACATCTCCCTAAATCACTCAAAAAATTATTTTGAATGAATTCATTTTGAGATAATATTTTTGCCATTTTTTTCCGGGTCATAAGGTTTTGAACATTTTCGAAATAGTTTCTCTCAAAAGTGGTGCAACCGGATGCCCTCAAAACTATACAGTATCGAGTAGGCCTATGGATGATGGTTGATAGCACGCCACTGGTGTATGCCAAGTTTCAACAAACGCTGTGCTCTAGTTTGAACTGAACTGTGGAACGCGAACAAAAAACAAAAACAACAACTAATGTTCGTTAATAAGCCCCAAGAATGTGTCTTTCCTTCGCTCATCCAAGTATATAATTCCTATTTATTCGATTATAATCAAAGACGGAAACCTATTTCGCCCTTCCAAATATACAACTCATATTCAGTAAATTACGAGTAAGTGAATATAATATGTGAATCTAACTCTCATTCTTGAATCGAGCATTGAATCCTGTAAAGATAGACTTCTGTACACCATAGGTAGGCCTATCTCACCTTCTACACACTAAACCTACAAACTCCCACGCATATCAATAGACTTTATTTCATTCTATTCCAATACAGACCAAGTCACGGCCAGCCTGATCTAATTCCGTGTTGCCAGCAGCAAACACCTCTCCGGTCAGCTGATACCCACCCGGGGGGGGGGGGGGGGGGGGTCAGCCCCCCTAATCCCGGTCACGCGAAATCGGACACTCTCGTGACCAATAGGATTTATTTCTACTATTTTATTTTTATAGAAAAATGCACAAACCGATCTCCAATTTCAGCACAGCCGAGAATTTCGCGTGAGAAAAAAAAACGGACAGGTTTTGTTTTCAGGGTTCCGATCGACCGTCTCCCCTATCCATTATCATCAATACACGGTTGTTTCGATTCATAACTAGAACACTCAGTGAACTGGACTTCTGAAAGAATATTATTGATATATTGATATACATAACTGTGTAACTTGATCTGGTATTCGCTATGGACTTGATAAATGATACAAAAAATGGACGTTGAGGATCAGGTTTCATAGAGATTCTGTATGAGATATTTATAAATCGTATTAAAATGAATGTTTGTATGGAGTAGAATGGTGTATTGTTGTCCGAAGCGTGACGTTAGATATGTCGTCAGGTCTGGGGGGGGGGGGGGGGAGTAGAGAGCGGGAGATTTCAATGCACGGGTAGACGGTGGAATATATAGACTAGTTTCAACTGTGAAAAGTTTGGTCACAAACAGCGCAGTCCTGGTGTCAAAGTTCATTGTTTATCATGTGAAATGATTGAAATATCGCCCTTGTGGTGCCCCAGCCAAACGATCCTACTTTCATCTATAGTTTTGATAGAGAAAGAATGATTTTGTATCAAGTTTCTATGTTAAAGGAAAAAAGTATCAACTAAGAAAGTGAAAAGTCTGACTGAATCTTAAAGGTAGTGTAATTGTAGTGTAAAGTGTAGTGTAACCAACCCTTCTCTATTGAACCGTTCCATATGACGTTCTTTTATTTCATATTGTGATGTGTTTCAAATATATTTTACATTTTTTTTACGAATGAATTTATACAAAATAACAATAATATTAAAGTGAGTTAAAGTCGCATTGATCATGTGGTATTTATTTTCAATAATTTATTCGAGTCCGATCATAGATTATTTTCAATTTGAAATAAAAACAATATCGAAAGAGTAATGTGCATTTATTTGAAGAGAAGAAAGAAATTCCCGATCAAAATACTGAATATTCATATAAAAAGTATACAACTGCATCTTCTATAAAATGTTCAAAAAAGCGTTTTTATGAAATTATTTGATGAATAAGATATCATTTATTCTTATAAAATCTGAGAAGTCGACATATAAATCTCCTGAAAAACCCACTTATTCCCATACAGAACGAGAATATTTCATCAAATTCTCAGTATTCACAGATCATTGAACTCTAGTTTTCAATATAACAACAGTTTAATATAATAAATATGAGTATAAATAACATATAATATATCGCCAAGCTCTTCAATATACTCTCTGACAATACGTCTCTATATCTCCACTCTAATCCCCGGCAAGATCGCAGCGTGAGTCCACATAATGCGGCTATACATTTCACTTTTTCTTGTCTTTTAGGTAAAAAAGTATATCACTCAATGGTCCATTGTATACATTTCCAACAAAAATTCTATTCTTACAAAAACCCAAGTTCTCTTTCAATTGACGCATTATTTCTGTGTCTAGGTAAACGCACGTTCTAACTCGGCATCTTGTGAAAACACGGTGACCAAAAGAACCCTGTGGGATAATCCCTGCCAGGTCTGGACAGCTGGGGAAATGACAAACCTCCCACGTTTATCAGACTTTTTTTTCAGGAAAAAGAAAAATGAGAAAAAATCGTGTCGAAATAGAAGATATTTTCCCCTAAAAAGTTGATGTATGTAAAAAAAGGTCGAGCCTTGATGAATGAATTGACTTCCGGTTGTAGGATGGAAGGGGGAGGGGTGGGGTGGGGGGGAGGGGGGGGGGTGAAATTTATCAATCGAATACGGTCAAAAAAAGAGGGTTTTTTTTTTTGTGAGGACAGATTTATTTTGTGAAGATTTGTTTCGATGATAAAGATTGGAGGATTAGAGAGAGAGAGAGGATGATTGAAGATCGAGTTGTTTGAGAGGATGTTGATAAATTTGATGTATTTTAGGGGAAAAAAGAGATTCTTGTCTTCAGATAATTTATTTGTAGATTGAGTTGGTGATTTGTTGTCATGGATATTTCGAACAAATGTTCTGAATTTATTCCATTTCACTCATATTATTATACAATTTCTTTTGGATATTTTCAACTATAGCTTTATACCGGTTGGAATAGTTTCTTCGCACATCTACATGGTGATAACTTCAATGCTTGACTTCTTGAGGAACCTTCAATTCATGTACAAAATTATCTGAAATTAATGTTGATAAAAATCAAATTTCCAAGAAATGACAGTAATATGAAAACTTGTCCCCATTTATTGGTGATGACAATTTTGTCTGTTGTCTTCTTAACGACCCCACCAACAGCTAGGTTATTTGGGGGTTCTAATAAACGGGGGATACATTATGATGTGTACAAAATGATCGAAATATCAGTTTTTTGGTGGTTACTTCTGAACGGTATGAGATATAGAACTTCTAATTCGTAGGAAATACAGATATTCTCAATACCTTTAAGATGGTATGAGCTATAATTAATAGACTCATATCGCTTAGTTGTCAAGTGGATACAGCTCAAAAAACACTTTGAAAATATCTGCGTTTCTCGCGTATCAGAACTTTATCGTGTTTTCTAATAATTTCATATAAGTTATAATTCATAATGTGTTGTAGTTTTGATATTACCATTACCTTATATTATTAATAACTACACAAAAAAATGTTTAGAAAATGTTGAAGTGTAAAATATGACCATGTAAAAAATAGCAAGAAAACGCTAATAAAGATATTTACTACTATATATATATATATATATATATATATATATATATATATATATATATATATATATATATATATATATATATATATATATCCTTATATCCTTATATCCTTATATCCTTATATATACATATCCTTCAGTAGTTATCACCGAACACTGGATATTTCGTCAAATCGACTCTCATGCGACCTCAAACGGGACTCGAACCCACACCAGAAATAATGGCCAAGCTCGAGTTTTCTCTATTTGTCACGTTTATATATACAACCCTCTTTTGTTATAAACAACCCAATCTCATACAGACTATCAAATGTGAACAAGGCGTACATATTTGTGTCTTGGCAGTAGCTTCACACCGCTTTGCAAAACAGGAAGTTTACGACTTATAGCGTATAAGTGTTAATATGGAATCCCTTGCTTAGATTCTGTTTGTGTAAATGTCCAATATGGCTGGCTAGATTGTAACGAGTATAATATGTCGCTATCGGCTGCATGAATAAGATACTATTAATAGACTTGGTTCAAAGTGGAAGATATCAACATTCGTGTGTTTTGTTTACTCCTAATACCAATGCTGGTAATGTCCGGATATTTATCACAGAAACGGTCATAATGTGTTTCCGGACTTTCGGAAACTGAAAGACTTTTATCTGCGGCGGAGAATTATGGTCACAGATAGCACAGTCCTGGTGTTGAAGTTCATAATCAAAATGGGGTGGTAAGATCACCCTTGTGGTGCCTCGTCCAAACGATCCTACCTTTCATCCATTGCCTTGATTGGGGAACAATGATTTTGGATCAAAATTCGATATTATATTAAGAAAAAAAAATGGAATAACGTGTCTCAGTGAGATAATGTGGTCAAACAGTCCGACTGAAAGTGTCACACTTCCTCCGATGTTTGTTCAACTAAATCGACATTTCTCTGTCCGAATCGGTTTGACAAATCGCAGCTCGCAGCAAGAATAATAATACCCCATCTCATCCTCCCTCGAGACAAGCGAGCAGCGAGCCAGCGAGGCCGGAAACGAAAGGGTTGACAATGGTTTCGGACACTCACACAAAAAACGCCCCATTTCACGTGTCGAATCTGTTTTCAACAGAATTATAATGCGTCGAAACCACGTGACGTGAATGGCATGCTGAATAACAAACACAAATCAGACAGATTCTATGAAACCGGATACCGGAAGTAGATGTTGATTTCCGTGTCATTCAAATGAGATGCAGGTTAATATTTAAAGCAGTAGCGTAGGTCTTGAATATGTGTTTTTATATTTGAATATCATATTATTTCCGTCGCGTAGACTTGCTTGCCCACGTGACAGAACACGAGTCTCATATTGATTTCTGCCTCCTGTATCCCTGATATTATTATTATTATCATATATTTTTTTTAAATTAAGCATCGTATAAACTTGAGTTTTTACAAAGCAGATGATTGTAAATTACTGATTGGTGGATGAATAATGAATACGAATCATGAATGTAATATATGGGTATGAATGTGATATATAGGTATGCATGTAGGTATGAATGTAATATATGGGTATGAATGTAGGTATGTAGGTATGAATGTAGGTATGCATGTAGGTATGTAGGTATGAATGTAGGTATGTGGGCATGAATGTAGGTATGTAGGTATGAATGTAATATATGGGTATGAATGTAGGTATGTAGGTATGAATGTAGGTATGCATGTAGGTATGTAGGTATGAATGTAGGTATGTGGGCATGAATGTAGGCATGTGGAGAAATGATGACGCTCAGAAACAAGTTTGGTGCATTAGAATTGTACAGATGTGAATATATATTGTTTAAGGCAGAGTACATTGGTTCCAGGTCAAGGCTAAAGCTGAATCGGGATCATCACAAACAAATAGCAGAATTTTAATTTTAACAATTAGTACAAATAATTGTCATGAGGATGAAGTTTTGTTCAGGAAAAAATCTCGAAACGTATCTTCGATTTACTCTCGATATTCAGCGCATAACATGAGAAAATAATATATCAAAATATTTCTGATTATTATGAAAAACTTGAATATAAAGAGAGAGAGAGAGAGAGAGAGAGAGAGAGAGAGAGAGAGAGAGAGAGGAGGAGAGAGAGAGAGAGAGAGAGAGACAGAGAGAGTGAGAGAGAGAGAGAGGAGGAGAGAGAGAGAGAGAGAGAGAGAGAGAGAGAGAGAGAGAGAGAGAGAGAGAGAGAGAGAGAGAGAGAGAGAGAGAGAGTATCTCAGGGATCTATCATACCTAGTGGTCGTATCAACGGTCGTTCGGTATATAACCCAATCTTTTTGATATAACTATTCAAACACAATGAAATTAAACTCCAAGTCCAAGTATAGAAACTACATACGATTTCCGATTCGTCCCTCTCAGCTTTTCCCCAGATCCTGTTACTCTTGTTATGTGCTGTTAATAACAAGAAGGGTTGTTACGAATTAGTAACAGTGATTTGTCATCATTGGTTTACATTTACACCTCCTCTAAAGCCGCAACACCTGTTAGAATCATAGACATAATACATGTAATGAGTGATGAACATTTCTGGGTTGTATAGGTTGGAAGGAAATGATTGATTCCGCAGATTCGTTCTCTTTAACAAGATTACTACATCCTCTCCTAGACTCGTATCGACAAGAGAGGGTATTGGCACTGGTAGCTCAGTGGCAACGCACCTGCTCCGTGTGGCCGGTGAGTGAGGGTAGATCGGACCTCGTTATACGATCCCGCCACCGGTTACTAGCGGTTCACTTCTGTAGCTGAGGTTGATGCCAGGATAGTTCCTAGTACTACTATGTATATTATAGGCCACGACCGCTTCCTTCCTCATCAATATACTTCATCATTACCTGAGAAAATTTAATCACATCATCCCTGAATCTCATTAATCATTCATCCGACGCCAATACGTCGATCTCAGTTACCATAACAGAGCGTGAGGAAGAAATATTTATATACATATTATCAAACGCTGATATATTATATTTATATTTGTATGTAGTTTTTCTGAGGGCTCATCATTTTCCAAGACGAGATCTAGAATAAGATACGCAACAACATCTTTCAAAAACGTTGAATCCTTGAAGTTGTAGCGGGTATTGAAAGCTCCAAAACATTTCTAAACAGTCTTACTGATTCATCCTTGACCGTAATTGGGAAACAATTATTGTATAGCAAGATTTCGAAAAAAAAGAAAAAGAAAGGATTTTTAATCATTCAAGTTTTGACACTCATCAAGAGTGTCAAACCGAGACGCGTGGCTGAGTGGTAACACACTGAACCGTCATTCAGGAGACCGGGATTCGATTCCCGCCATGGCCGACCATCCTGACAGGGGTTTTTCGTAGTTTCCCTCTGTCGTTCAGGACGATACTGGGATGGTTCCTTAACAACAGGCCACGACCGACTCCTTCCCACTATCCAAAACACCCGATAAAATAACCTTTCATCTCATCATCCCATCATCTCATTCTTCATCCACAGACGCCAATAGATCGTAGCCATCAGTATAGTGCCGCGTTAAAACCCAATATATATATTTAAAAAAAAAGTTTCAACAATAATCAAAAGTCAATAGACGAATGTCTCCTTCCGTGAAAACAAGTGTACACCAATCTTCTGTTTCCCAACTGCAAATCATTTCCAACTCTGATTTTGTTCTTGTAAATCTTGTCACAGTCACGGCTGTCTGGAAATCACGTGGTTTTTTGCTGTCGAAACGCCCTCGAATAACAAAAGCCACCCCTTGATTTCGAGTATTCTTCAAGGGTGATTAACACGATTGTCCCCCCCCCCTCCCCCCCTACCCCCCCCGATAAACACGGCCTGTTGGATGCGATTCAGCACGGTAGATTTGTCATCATTGAATCACCAGTAGAATTCACCACCGAGCCTAATTAATGATTGACAGGTGTTTGTTAACGTTTTTCTATTTATAATATTTGATATGAAAATATAAATGGTGACGTATTTTATAACAAGTGAAGGATCATATATATTATGTATTTTTTATTTTTTTCTAATCTAGGAATAAACGTTCTGTGTATGATAGTTTACTTTCAGCCCCTCTTATACATTGTAAGTGAATATTAGATTGAATTTAATCTTTGGTTAGGATAGAATATAATGGAATATGTGATTAGGTAACTTGGAACATACATTTATTCGCAAGAAGAGGATCGAATTGAATTCATTTAGAAATAGTCACACGTTATTTGATTGAGGCATAATTAAAATAATTTTGATAATTCGAAATTTTAATAAATCGTGAAGCCCAAGATCAGTTCTTTTATCTGTGGCTATGGCTGGTTCGCATCTCTTCGCACATTTTATGTCAACAATAAGAAATATTACATGAAGTCTAGTGAAGTATAGAGCCTTATACGAATCAATTCACATTATTAAAAAAGTAAATCGCAGTTAAACAGTTTTATTTCAAAGTTGTTTTCATTCACTCATGTTCAGTAATTTTTTTCTTCAAATTCTGATATTCAAAAGATTTTCATTTTGAGATTAGGCCTACTTTATGAATGTGTAAATGACATCGTATTTTTCCAGAGTCGGACTTTTGAAATAAATCTTAATATTAATGAACGAGCCTTGCACCACTTCTTCAGTGTCCACGCTATCCCATACCTATTATAGCCACTTTTCTCTCTCATTACGTAAGAACTGATCGTCTCGCGGATTATACCAGAAGAGCTGTCGCGACCCGCAGGACATGAGGGGTGAGAGCTGTCGCGACCCGCAGGACATGAGGGGTGAGAGCTGTCGCGACCCGCAGCCAGGTAAAGGGTTGACATCTTGGCGGTAGATTTGTCAACATCACTCTGTAATTCTGATGCCAATCACAGGCATTTCATGCAACAAACCAGAGATAATGTATGATTGACAGTTTGTTGCGTTAACAAGGTGTCTGGATTTGATCATTGCATTGTCTGAATAAAGTTAGTAAAAAATGTCACCCTATTTGCGTTAAACATGGTGTGCTTTGTTGCTTATCTGGGGCTAGCAGCATAAATAAGATGACAGATTTTTGTTTTTTGAATAACACTGAAACTCATACAAAATCATTGTTCTCCAATCAAGGCTATGGATGAAGGATAGGATCGTTTGGACGGGGCATCACAAGGGCGATCTTACCACCCCATTTTAAGTATCTAAAACTAATGATCTTCAACACCAGGACTGCGCAGTCTGTGACCATAATTTTTCGCCGTGGATAAAAGTCTTTCATTGTAAACACACGAATGTTGATATCTTCCACTTTGAACCAAGTCTCTCGGGCAATGATCACTTCTTTCCATCAACAGCAAATGTAAAGTTTATAAAATAATACACAATATAAAATATTATACATATAATAATTCAATATAATAATAAATAAATACACAAAATAGTAAAATATACACATATATACATCAGAATAAAAATCCAGTATAGACCAGCATATAGAAAACATGATAATGAATTGATTAAAAACGGTTCTATTTTTTTACCAACTTAATAAACACAATGAAATTCAAAAATCCAGACACCTTGTTAACTGAACAAAACTGTCAATCATAAATTATGTCTGGTTTGCTGGTATATGTATTGTGTGATTGGCGTCAGTTGAGGATGACAAATCTACCGCCAGATCTCACCCCTTCACCCGACTGGCTGGGTCATGAGGGTGGGGGGAGGGGGAAGAGGGGGAAGGGGGGGAGGCGAGACGTCCAGAGACATATTCAAATACCAACTATACATCGCATCTGTTGATTCAAGGAAAACCCAGCACATGCGTGGTAAGACGAGTGAGGGTGATATGTATTTATGTATATCTTTTTTGTGTAAATAACATCGAAATGTCGATATACAATCGTTGTTTCCCAATCAAGGCTCGGGATGAATTATAGAAACCGGGACTTTATTTTCTCCCACAGGATTTCTACTCGAGATTAAAAGCTCACCAGGCGGCAGCACTGTCAAAGTGGGCGACTGGCCGTCCGGAGGCAGTTAGGCCTAGATGGCATGTTGTTGTATGCTTACAAACATTATATTTGAAATTAATATTGTAATTTTAATAATTAATTATTTTTATTTTTTATTTAGGCCTAATATTGTAATTACACATGAATTAATTTGTATATAATTTGAAAGTATCTGCCTCCACCCAGTTCACTAAAACGCCACCAGATGTCAGCCACTTTGCTTTTAATCACGAATATTGATACTTGATATTTTTTTGTATGATTTATTAGTATTATTTGTTTGACAGCCTGGAAGTGTTGAAACAGCCAGGAGGCCACCCTCGGTAGCTCAGTCAGCTGAGGCACCGCTTCAGTAACTGAAGTCATAGTTGAGCTTGGGTTCTAATCCCGCATAAGGCATGGGTTTTTGTAAATGTCCTCTCACTCGTCATCACTTCATAGTTGCAAAATCACCTGCTCATTCGTACCCCCGTATAACCTAGCTGTTGGTGGGGTCGTTAAGCAAACAATAATCAACAGCCAAGAGGTGCCTCTTCAAAACAGTCTTACCAACTCATCCTTAGCCTTGATTGGGATACAATGATTGTGTAGCAAGATGTCGAAACCTAAACCCAAACAGCCCATATGTGTAGTAACCCTATCTCCCTGCCACGGCTGTCCGGACCCGCCAGGCTTGTCTACGAGGCTGTCTAGACCTGTCAGGCGAACAATGAGATGTCATCAAGCATTACACATTCAAATGACTAGCCAAGGTGTATTGATGGTTTGGTATTACCATAATGTCGGGCTCGTCAGGTTAGGTGATCATTGAAGAGCAACCAGACCAAGGTCTATTGACGACTTGTAGTTGTCACGTGACAGTCGTAACAGCTGGTGGGGAAATACTCGATCCTGATTGGCTGAGATCGACTTGTTGGCCAGTTTTGGGATAATTGAGGGGTACATGCACTGTACTCATACAAAGAGAGAAATTTATCTTCACCATTTATCATTGCATAACACGTAAATCAACTCCAAGATAATGTTATGCCAGTTAATTAATATGACATTCTATTTTTGTAAATTCAATCAGTTGATTTCAATCAGTTTTTTTTTCTTCTTATTTCCCATCCGATTGTTGTGAAAGTCACTGAAGATATGCATGATGGTGTTTTCCATATTCAGTGAACATTTCAAAGCTTCTGAAAATTTTTTATATTTCAAGTATTTTCCACCCCGGTTATTCTTATGGGGTTTTTCCAAACTTAAATTAACAATCAAACAATCACAATAATTACAATCACAATTAAACAACAATCACAATAAGATTGTGATGAAATTCATTGATGTAGTATCTTGAATCTGCCCGAATTCACAACAATTTGAATTTGAACAATCAGTTTAGTATATTCGAAACGGAAAGTAACACTAGAAAGCGCTTCGGAATCTCGATATGACCGACGAATAGTTACAAAAGTTCAGTCAACAATGTAATATTCTAATCCATGTCATTGTTGAAAATATGCGCACGCTTCATTTTGTGACTTTTCTCTACTTTCACTTTTTGACACCAACAGCGCGCCTACAACTTTTTCTGGCGGATTCAGAGAAACTGACTTTAGAAATATAAGCAATATAGTAACGTATACCGGTACTCGGTAGCGTAGAAAAGTGAGAAATATTTGTATCCAAAAATATATATATACATTTCAACATGTTCGACTGTAGAGCTATGACATTCGGGTGATCAAGGTGTATGGATTTCTATTAAATTCCATTTCCATATAAATATATCGCTAATCTTAGAAAGCATAAGCTGTGTTTTCATGATTACATAGATACATAAAAATATAAAACATAAATATTCATACGATCTTTTGTAAATAGATCTCCAAATGACCCGAGTGCAGTAACATAACCTGTCTAGTAGTTTATCAAAGTTAAAGATCTTCAACAGAAATATTATTCCTGTTTCCATAGTGACAATGGAGCTCGTCCGACACAAAGGGCCAGATTTGCATGTGTAGATAATGACAGGGCATCAAGTCACGGTCTCTCCGATCCTCCAGCCACGGCCTGCTCTAGTCTTGCACACGGCCACCTGTGCACACGGCCACTTGTGCACACGACTCGCAACTCACGGCAACCACAGGGTTGGTATGCACGCATGCGCGAGAGGTGAAGGGGGTTTACTGGGGTGATAGTAGATAAACTTCAAGCAGCTTTGAACATTTCTGCTATTTTGAAAGATTTTTCTTTCATAGCATCGAAACTAGATACAAAATTATTGTTTACCAATTGACGACTCGAAAAGGGCGTGGCTTCACCAGTAGGCCAGTTGGATCATATCATCTATTATCATATATCATATCATATATATCATTCTATAGCATAGATTGACTTATTCTATAAACATGTATATCTCATGTATGCAGAAATGTTTCACGGAATAAATGAATTATTATTATTATTATTATTATTATTATTATTATTATTATTATTATTATTATTATTATTATTATTATTATCTGTAGTCATTTGAAAATACCCCGATTGGATATTTGAATTTGATTACAGTTCTAACTGTTGATTGGACGGTATGATTTCTGACGTCAAGGGGGCGGAGACTGCGAGTCGTCAATTAAGGCTAAGGATGAAAGGTAGGATCGTTTGGACGGGGCACCACAAGGGCGACCTTACCACCTTGAAGATGAAGCCTTTTTTCCACACTATTATTTTTAATTTGCACAATTCAAAGAGTCTATTAACATTGTCGTGAGTTATTAAGAGGAAATAAAACTGATTAGGCCCCTATTAATATTATTGTTATTATTCATATTTATATATTTTTTTTAATGTATTCATTTATTTATTTGTCAATTCAAGATTATACAGAAAAGTTCACAATATTCCACAAAGCCTGTAAACAGGCTTATCTGTGGTTTGCATTATAATTATAACACATGAAAAACATGTACAAAATAATACAAAATATATTTAATAGTATTATTATTCAATATTTAATTTTGATATTTATTATATGATTTTAATATTGATATTTAATAATATTTGATAGTATTTTAATATATGTATTTTTCATAATGAAAAAACCTTGCTAAAAAAAAAAAAAAAAAATTAGGTGAATCGGTTAGAGCAAAGAGGAGCTACCTCGTATATAATAGCTGGCTCTATACTCAATGTCTCTGTCATGGTGACCAGTGGTTGGCTCGATAGTCGATACATCATTCTTGTACGGATTGAAGATATAGATTGACACTGATGAATGGAAAGATGTTATAAATGATTGAGATGAATAGTGGACCAATCAACTGAGTATGACCTTGAGCCTTCGCGAGATCAGTTCGTATTCAATACGCAGGCCCTGTTTATGAATATAGATTGTCCTCAACTTATCAGCAAAATCAGCTTTTTCTGAATCACCTCGCGTTACACGCAAACAACTGTTTCAAATATTCAAAAGTCGCATTAACCTGTATACACACTCAATCATGAACATAGTCATGTATACATTCAACAGCTTCACAGTAACTTTTACAAATATACCATTTTCATAATTCAATGCGCAGGCGCGTCACGCCTCCTAGCGGCTGAAATCGCTGGTATTGCATTCTGGGAGTTTTAGTACTGTTCAAAAAGTCAGCCCGCTTATCCACAGGGTTAAATACAAAACACCAAGATAAAAAAACTTGCATTATCTCTCATCTTACTCACTCTGATAGTGTGTAAATCTCTCAATATATAGTGAACATATAAATGTTGAAACTACCATCATATTATAAGTTACTTCACTGTGACGCACAATAATGTAAATCAAACGTGCTAAACAGCATTGGCAGCATAGGACTTTCGAACTCGGGTAATGACATCCCGTTCTGATTCAAATGATTGCCGCTAGATGACTCATTCTCTTCGAAAATGGTCTATTATGACCCAAACTCCGATTCACTCACAAAACTAAAACGTATCTTTCATTGTAATTCATCTCTAAATGTTTATTCTTTTGTGTAGTTTTCCTAATTCTTTTGTTCTATTTATCTATTGTATATGTCTATTCTTAAGAATTGCCCCGCTAATTTGTCGTTCTATTTTTTTTTTGTATTGCTATTATTCTATGTATTTTTTTCTATATTTTATTTTCTATTACAATGCACTTATGGAATACTTGTATTCTGTTGACAATGAAATAAATGATAATAATATTTCTCAATCAATAAAAACATCTTCAAACAAATGATTCTTATCTGTTGATGCATAATAGACCTGTTGCTTCAACCAAGTGTCAGGCTTAAAAACAGCTTTGGTCGTTTCAATATTCTTTCTCGCACTTGACACCGGATTCAAGCTACAATAGAACCTGATTCAAATATACAGGTTAAACCAGCGGTTAAACTAGTCGATTAATAACTAACAAAACCGTTAATCGCTTTAACCAACTAGCTGATATAGGGATACATAATTAAACTGACATTGAAATGCAAATGTGTCAACCCTTACCTGACTAGTGGAGTAGATATAAAAACAAAATCAACCCTTTAAACCAAAACTTCATTACAATGGATATAATTTATAATATCCTTTCAACTAAATCATCAAATTAGAATATTCTTCAGTATTACTAAAGAAATGATGATCGTTTAATAATATTATGAGATATTAATATTGAGAGTTAGGCCTCACTAACGGAATTATTATACGATAATCATAATTAATATTATTAATGGTGTTGGTGTGATTAATCCTATTTAATTCGCCAGTTGCTAAGGTAGAGTGTCGGTAGTTGTTAGGGGTAGTTGTTAGGGGTAGTTAGCAGATGGTGTTGGAAGTGATGAGCTACGAGGGATGTACCAAGGTGTACAGACTGGGGTGCTACGTGCACATAAGGGTGACAAGTGGTTCTCATGGGACATGCAGTGTATTTGCATGGTTTTTACATCCGCGTGTTAGTTTTTAGTTTGTCGAGTTGGCAAACGGTGAATTAACAAGGGTTAATTATTATACTGACACCATTGATAATTTACTTTTGCATAGCAATCCCGTTAGTGAGGCCTACCTGTTAATATGATTATTCTATAATATATTCCATTTGAAGATCATCAATTTATAAAGGGATTAATGAAGAATATTTTGATATGAAGATTTAATTGAAGGGGTTTTGAGGGGATCGGAGAGGAGGAAGGAGGGGGAGGGGGGGGGATGGTCTCAAGTCAATTTTAACGGATTTGACATTTTGTTTCATATCATTCTATATACGGTGACTATTTTTCAGTGTATATATATATATATATATATATATATATATATATATATATATATATATATATATATATATATATTATCTCCATTCAAGATTATTTCTTATACTCAGAAATAAGATTGCTGAAAATGGAGGATAAAAATCGATTGATTGAATAATATACAAATTGACAATAATACAATATTTGAAAGAATGATAGAATGAAAATAGGATGAGAAACAAAATATAAGTGAATCAAATCTAAGAGAAAGTTGTAATCAAAATAGAATAATAATAATAATAATGCCAACTTTGAGAAAAGAAGATGAGTAAATCAATATAAAACTCATGTTTCCTCTCAATTTCTTTCAGTCGTCCATTCAACTCTATTGCCACTTGTGAAACAGTCAATAAAGAACACAGTTTCCTCAAATTCTTGTGTTAGGTATTTGTCCAACAAATATTCGACAAAACTGAAATCAATATTACACTAGTATTGGCAATAATTCCCACCCACTTTACAAGCTGTCCCAACTGGTTCCTGAAGGAATTGTTGTCAGCCTCGGTAGATCCGCATTGTTGGACATTCAGGAGTAACCACTCTACAGAGAACAGCCCCAACAGTCTTTTGTCCCCGTCAAGGTGGGTGTACGCGTGTTGGGCAGCGGTGCGGACACATCTTTATACAGCTCAGTGTATCGGGGAGCGCAGTTATAACCGACTAGTCTAATAGCTTGATGAAAATCAGCTATCACCTCACCTTGTCAACTGAAGAGCGTAAGAGAGGGAGGGAGGGAGGGAGGGAGGGAGGGAGTCGATTCGGTGAGTATCAGTATTTTGATGATTAAAACGTTATGTAGGTTTATTTGAAGGACATTTTCATTGGTTATGAATGATTGAATGATTCATGTCTCCAGGAGACTCGGAGTCATGACGTAAGCATTACCAATTAACAAAAAAAAGTCATATTATGATTTCACAGAAGTAAATACAAAATCAACCAATACATCACAAGGTGCAGGTATTTGTAGAAAATGTTAATGACTCAGATTTTATAAAAACAGAGGTTGAAAGATCGCTTGTATGTAACAGTAACACTAAATATGTTTACCTCACAGCGTACCTTTACATACAAATAACATGAACCATATTGTGAATGTTTATTATGGATCGACAGTATTCTAAAAGATACTTCTCTGAATGGTGTGAAGCAGTTTCAATACATTATTTTCAGACGGAAAGCCACTACGATCGTTTATATGTTATGTTGCCACTGGTGATGTTGCGCTTAGAGTGAGTTCTCCTGGTTATTACATTTGGGTGATTGTAAGCTTGATGACCATGGTGAACAGCTAATATTTCCAACTATTGATGCAGCAGTGCGGCTCAATATATTGGTATTGGTGCATCTACAGCTATATAGGTTGTATGCACGGAATTCTTAGTGCTATTAAATCCACTGATCACTATTGATGCACCAGTGCGGCTCAATATATTGGTATTGGTGCATCTACAGCTATATAGGTTGTATGCACGGAATTCTTAGTGCTATTAAATCCACTGATCACTATTGATGCAGCAGTGCGGCTCAATATATTGGTATTGGTGCATCTACAGCTATATAGGTTGTATGCACGGAATTCTTGGTGCTATTAAATCCACTGATCACTATTGATGCAGCAGTGCGGCTCAATATATTGGTATTGGTGCATCTACAGCTATATAGGTTGTATGCACGGAATTCTTAGTGCTATTAAATCCACTGATCACTATTGATGCAGCAGTGCGGCTCAATATATTGGTATTGGTGCATCTACAGCTATATAGGTTGTATGCACGGAATTCTTAGTGCTATTAAATCCACTGATCACTATTGATGCAGCAGTGCGGCTCAATATATTGGTATTGGTGCATCTACAGCTATATAGGTTGTATGCACGGAATTCTTGGTGCTATTAAATCCACTGATCACTATTGATGCAGCAGTGCGGCTCAATATATTGGTATTGGTGCATCTACAGCTATATAGGTTGTATGCACGGAATTCTTGGTGCTATTAAATCCACTGATCACTATTGATGCAGCAGTGCGGCTCAATATATTGGTATTGGTGCATCTACAGCTATATAGGTTGTATGCACGGAATTCTTAGTGCTATTAAATCCACTGATCACTATTGATGCAGCAGTGCGGCTCAATATATTGGTATTGGTGCATCTACAGCTATATAGGTTGTATGCACGGAATTCTTAGTGCTATTAAATCCACTGATCACTATTGATGCAGCAGTGCGGCTCAATATATTGGTATTGGTGCATCTACAGCTATATAGGTTGTATGCACGGAATTCTTAGTGCTATTAAATCCACTGATCACTATTGATGCAGCAGTGCGGCTCAATATATTGGTATTGGTGCATCTACAGCTATATAGGTTGTATGCACGGAATTCTTAGTGCTATTAAATCCACTGATCACTATTGATGCAGCAGTGCGGCTCAATATATTGGTATTGGTGCATCTACAGCTATATAGGTTGTATGCACGGAATTCTTAGTGCTATTAAATCCACTGATCACTATTGATGCAGCAGTGCGGCTCAATATATTGGTATTGGTGCATCTACAGCTATATAGGTTGTATGCACGGAATTCTTGGTGCTATTAAATCCACTGATCACTATTGATGCAGCAGTGCGGCTCAATATATTGGTATTGGTGCATCTACAGCTATATAGGTTGTATGCACGGCATTCTTAGTGCTATTAAATCCACTGATCACTATTGATGCACCAGTGCGGCTCAATATATTGGTATTGGTGCATCTACAGCTATATAGGTTGTATGCACGGCATTCTTGGTGCTATTAAATCCACTGATCACTATTGATGCACCAGTGCGGCTCAATATATTGGTATTGGTGCATCTACAGCTATATAGGTTGTATGCACGGCATTCTTGGTGCTATTAAATCCACTGATCACTATTGATGCACCAGTGCGGCTCAATATATTGGTATTGGTGCATCTACAGCTATATAGGTTATATGCACGGCATTCTTGGTGCTATTAAATCCACTGATCACTATTGATGCACCAGTGCGGCTCAATATATTGGTATTGGTGCATCTACAGCTATATAGGTTGTATGCACGGAATTCTTGGTGCTATTAAATCCACTGATCACTATTGATGCACCAGTGCGGCTCAATATATTGGTATTGGTGCATCTACAGCTATATAGGTTGTATGCACGGCATTCTTAGTGCTATTAAATCCACTGATCACTATTGATGCACCAGTGCGGCTCAATATATTGGTATTGGTGCATCTACAGCTATATAGGTTGTATGCACGGAATTCTTGGTGCTATTAAATCCACTGATCACTATTGATGCACCAGTGCGGCTCAATATATTGGTATTGGTGCATCTACAGCTATATAGGTTGTATGCACGGCATTCTTAGTGCTATTAAATCCACTGATCACTATTGATGCACCAGTGCGGCTCAATATATTGGTATTGGTGCATCTACAGCTATATAGGTTGTATGCACGGAATTCTTGGTGCTATTAAATCCACTGATCACTATTGATGCACCAGTGCGGCTCAATATATTGGTATTGGTGCATCTACAGCTATATAGGTTGTATGCACGGAATTCTTGGTGCTATTAAATCCACTGATCACTATTGATGCACCAGTGCGGCTCAATATATTGGTATTGGTGCATCTACAGCTATATAGGTTGTATGCACGGAATTCTTGGTGCTATTAAATCCACTGATCACTATTGATGCACCAGTGCGGCTCAATATATTGGTATTGGTGCATCTACAGCTATATAGGTTATATGCACGGCATTCTTAGTGCTATTAAATCCACTGATCACTATTGATGCACCAGTGCGGCTCAATATATTGGTATTGGTGCATCTACAGCTATATAGGTTGTATGCACGGCATTCTTAGTGCTATTAAATCCACTGATCACTATTGATGCACCAGTGCGGCTCAATATATTGGTATTGGTGCATCTACAGCTATATAGGTTGTATGCACGGAATTCTTAGTGCTATTAAATCCACTGATCACTATTGATGCAGCAGTGCGGCTCAATATATTGGTATTGGTGCATCTACAGCTATATAGGTTGTATGCACGGAATTCTTAGTGCTATTAAATCCACTGATCACTATTGATGCAGCAGTGCGGCTCAATATATTGGTATTGGTGCATCTACAGCTATATAGGTTGTATGCACGGAATTCTTAGTGCTATTAAATCCACTGATCACTATTGATGCACCAGTGCGGCTCAATATATTGGTATTGGTGCATCTACAGCTATATAGGTTGTATGCACGGAATTCTTAGTGCTATTAAATCCACTGATCACTATTGATGCAGCAGTGCGGCTCAATATATTGGTATTGGTGCATCTACAGCTATATAGGTTGTATGCACGGCATTCTTGGTGCTATTAAATCCACTGATCACTATTGATGCAGCAGTGCGGCTCAATATATTGGTATTGGTGCATCTACAGCTATATAGGTTGTATGCACGGCATTCTTAGTGCTATTAAATCCACTGATCACTATTGATGCACCAGTGCGGCTCAATATATTGGTATTGGTGCATCTACAGCTATATAGGTTGTATGCACGGAATTCTTGGTGCTATTAAATCCACTGATCACTATTGATGCACCAGTGCGGCTCAATATATTGGTATTGGTGCATCTACAGCTATATAGGTTGTATGCACGGAATTCTTGGTGCTATTAAATCCACTGATCACTATTGATGCAGCAGTGCGGCTCAATATATTGGTATTGGTGCATCTACAGCTATATAGGTTGTATGCACGGAATTCTTGGTGCTATTAAATCCACTGATCACTATTGATGCACCAGTGCGGCTCAATATATTGGTATTGGTGCATCTACAGCTATATAGGTTGTATGCACGGAATTCTTAGTGCTATTAAATCCACTGATCACTATTGATGCACCAGTGCGGCTCAATATATTGGTATTGGTGCATCTACAGCTATATAGGTTATATGCACGGAATTCTTGGTGCTATTAAATCCACTGATCACTATTGATGCACCAGTGCGGCTCAATATATTGGTATTGGTGCATCTACAGCTATATAGGTTGTATGCACGGAATTCTTGGTGCTATTAAATCCACTGATCACTATTGATGCACCAGTGCGGCTCAATATATTGGTATTGGTGCATCTACAGCTATATAGGTTATATGCACGGCATTCTTGGTGCTATTAAATCCACTGATCACTATTGATGCAGCAGTGCGGCTCAATATATTGGTATTGGTGCATCTACAGCTATATAGGTTGTATGCACGGCATTCTTGGTGCTATTAAATCCACTGATCACTATTGATGCACCAGTGCGGCTCAATATATTGGTATTGGTGCATCTACAGCTATATAGGTTGTATGCACGGCATTCTTAGTGCTATTAAATCCACTGATCACTATTGATGCACCAGTGCGGCTCAATATATTGGTATTGGTGCATCTACAGCTATATAGGTTGTATGCACGGCATTCTTAGTGCTATTAAATCCACTGATCACTATTGATGCACCAGTGCGGCTCAATATATTGGTATTGGTGCATCTACAGCTATATACGTTATATGCACGGCATTCTTAGTGCTATTAAATCCACTGATCACTATTGATGCACCAGTGCGGCTCAATATATTGGTATTGGTGCATCTACAGCTATATAGGTTGTATGCACGGCATTCTTAGTGCTATTAAATCCACTGATCACTATTGATGCACCAGTGCGGCTCAATATATTGGTATTGGTGCATCTACAGCTATATAGGTTGTATGCACGGCATTCTTAGTGCTATTAAATCCACTGATCACTATTGATGCACCAGTGCGGCTCAATATATTGGTATTGGTGCATCTACAGCTATATAGGTTGTATGCACGGCATTCTTAGTGCTATTAAATCCACTGATCACTATTGATGCACCAGTGCGGCTCAATATATTGGTATTGGTGCATCTACAGCTATATAGGTTATATGCACGGCATTCTTAGTGCTATTAAATCCACTGATCACTATTGATGCACCAGTGCGGCTCAATATATTGGTATTGGTGCATCTACAGCTATATAGGTTGTATGCACGGCATTCTTAGTGCTATTAAATCCACTGATCACTATTGATGCACCAGTGCGGCTCAATATATTGGTATTGGTGCATCTACAGCTATATAGGTTGTATGCACGGCATTCTTAGTGCTATTAAATCCACTGATCACTATTGATGCACCAGTGCGGCTCAATATATTGGTATTGGTGCATCTACAGCTATATAGGTTGTATGCACGGCATTCTTAGTGCTATTAAATCCACTGATCACTATTGATGCACCAGTGCGGCTCAATATATTGGTATTGGTGCATCTACAGCTATATAGGTTGTATGCACGGCATTCTTAGTGCTATTAAATCCACTGATCACTATTGATGCACCAGTGCGGCTCAATATATTGGTATTGGTGCATCTACAGCTATATAGGTTGTATGCACGGCATTCTTAGTGCTATTAAATCCACTGATCACTATTGATGCACCAGTGCGGCTCAATATATTGGTATTGGTGCATCTACAGCTATATAGGTTGTATGCACGGCATTCTTAGTGCTATTAAATCCACTGATCACTATTGATGCACCAGTGCGGCTCAATATATTGGTATTGGTGCATCTACAGCTATATAGGTTGTATGCACGGCATTCTTAGTGCTATTAAATCCACTGATCACTATTGATGCACCAGTGCGGCTCAATATATTGGTATTGGTGCATCTACAGCTATATAGGTTATATGCACGGCATTCTTAGTGCTATTAAATCCACTGATCACTATTGATGCACCAGTGCGGCTCAATATATTGGTATTGGTGCATCTACAGCTATATAGGTTGTATGCACGGCATTCTTAGTGCTATTAAATCCACTGATCACTATTGATGCACCAGTGCGGCTCAATATATTGGTATTGGTGCATCTACAGCTATATAGGTTGTATGCACGGCATTCTTAGTGCTATTAAATCCACTGATCACTATTGATGCACCAGTGCGGCTCAATATATTGGTATTGGTGCATCTACAGCTATATAGGTTGTATGCACGGCATTCTTAGTGCTATTAAATCCACTGATCACTATTGATGCACCAGTGCGGCTCAATATATTGGTATTGGTGCATCTACAGCTATATAGGTTGTATGCACGGCATTCTTAGTGCTATTAAATCCACTGATCACTATTGATGCACCAGTGCGGCTCAATATATTGGTATTGGTGCATCTACAGCTATATAGGTTGTATGCACGGCATTCTTAGTGCTATTAAATCCACTGATCACTATTGATGCACCAGTGCGGCTCAATATATTGGTATTGGTGCATCTACAGCTATATAGGTTGTATGCACGGCATTCTTAGTGCTATTAAATCCACTGATCACTATTGATGCACCAGTGCGGCTCAATATATTGGTATTGGTGCATCTACAGCTATATAGGTTGTATGCACGGAATTCTTAGTGCTATTAAATCCACTGATCACTATTGATGCAGCAGTGCGGCTCAATATATTGGTATTGGTGCATCTACAGCTATATAGGTTGTATGCACGGAATTCTTAGTGCTATTAAATCCACTGATCACTATTGATGCAGCAGTGCGGCTCAATATATTGGTATTGGTGCATCTACAGCTATATAGGTTGTATGCACGGAATTCTTGGTGCTATTAAATCCACTGATCACTATTGATGCAGCAGTGCGGCTCAATATATTGGTATTGGTGCATCTACAGCTATATAGGTTGTATGCACGGCATTCTTAGTGCTATTAAATCCACTGATCACTATTGATGCACCAGTGCGGCTCAATATATTGGTATTGGTGCATCTACAGCTATATAGGTTGTATGCACGGCATTCTTAGTGCTATTAAATCCACTGATCACTATTGATGCAGCAGTGCGGCTCAATATATTGGTATTGGTGCATCTACAGCTATATAGGTTGTATGCACGGAATTCTTAGTGCTATTAAATCCACTGATCACTATTGATGCACCAGTGCGGCTCAATATATTGGTATTGGTGCATCTACAGCTATATAGGTTGTATGCACGGCATTCTTAGTGCTATTAAATCCACTGATCACTATTGATGCACCAGTGCGGCTCAATATATTGGTATTGGTGCATCTACAGCTATATAGGTTGTATGCACGGCATTCTTAGTGCTATTAAATCCACTGATCACTATTGATGCACCAGTGCGGCTCAATATATTGGTATTGGTGCATCTACAGCTATATAGGTTGTATGCACGGAATTCTTGGTGCTATTAAATCCACTGATCACTATTGATGCACCAGTGCGGCTCAATATATTGGTATTGGTGCATCTACAGCTATATAGGTTGTATGTACGGAATTCTTAGTGCTATTAAATCCACTGATCACTATTGATGCACCAGTGCGGCTCAATATATTGGTATTGGTGCATCTACAGCTATATAGGTTATATGCACGGAATTCTTGGTGCTATTAAATCCACTGATCACTATTGATGCACCAGTGCGGCTCAATATATTGGTATTGGTGCATCTACAGCTATATAGGTTGTATGCACGGAATTCTTGGTGCTATTAAATCCACTGATCACTATTGATGCACCAGTGCGGCTCAATATATTGGTATTGGTGCATCTACAGCTATATAGGTTATATGCACGGCATTCTTGGTGCTATTAAATCCACTGATCACTATTGATGCAGCAGTGCGGCTCAATATATTGGTATTGGTGCATCTACAGCTATATAGGTTGTATGCACGGCATTCTTGGTGCTATTAAATCCACTGATCACTATTGATGCAGCAGTGCGGCTCAATATATTGGTATTGGTGCATCTACAGCTATATAGGTTGTATGCACGGCATTCTTGGTGCTATTAAATCCACTGATCACTATTGATGCACCAGTGCGGCTCAATATATTGGTATTGGTGCATCTACAGCTATATAGGTTGTATGCACGGCATTCTTAGTGCTATTAAATCCACTGATCACTATTGATGCACCAGTGCGGCTCAATATATTGGTATTGGTGCATCTACAGCTATATAGGTTGTATGCACGGCATTCTTAGTGCTATTAAATCCACTGATCACTATTGATGCACCAGTGCGGCTCAATATATTGGTATTGGTGCATCTACAGCTATATAGGTTGTATGCACGGCATTCTTAGTGCTATTAAATCCACTGATCACTATTGATGCACCAGTGCGGCTCAATATATTGGTATTGGTGCATCTACAGCTATATAGGTTGTATGCACGGCATTCTTAGTGCTATTAAATCCACTGATCACTATTGATGCACCAGTGCGGCTCAATATATTGGTATTGGTGCATCTACAGCTATATAGGTTATATGCACGGCATTCTTAGTGCTATTAAATCCACTGATCACTATTGATGCACCAGTGCGGCTCAATATATTGGTATTGGTGCATCTACAGCTATATAGGTTGTATGCACGGCATTCTTAGTGCTATTAAATCCACTGATCACTATTGATGCACCAGTGCGGCTCAATATATTGGTATTGGTGCATCTACAGCTATATAGGTTGTATGCACGGCATTCTTAGTGCTATTAAATCCACTGATCACTATTGATGCACCAGTGCGGCTCAATATATTGGTATTGGTGCATCTACAGCTATATAGGTTGTATGCACGGCATTCTTAGTGCTATTAAATCCACTGATCACTATTGATGCACCAGTGCGGCTCAATATATTGGTATTGGTGCATCTACAGCTATATAGGTTGTATGCACGGCATTCTTAGTGCTATTAAATCCACTGATCACTATTGATGCACCAGTGCGGCTCAATATATTGGTATTGGTGCATCTACAGCTATATAGGTTGTATGCACGGCATTCTTAGTGCTATTAAATCCACTGATCACTATTGATGCACCAGTGCGGCTCAATATATTGGTATTGGTGCATCTACAGCTATATAGGTTGTATGCACGGCATTCTTAGTGCTATTAAATCCACTGATCACTATTGATGCACCAGTGCGGCTCAATATATTGGTATTGGTGCATCTACAGCTATATAGGTTGTATGCACGGAATTCTTAGTGCTATTAAATCCACTGATCACTATTGATGCAGCAGTGCGGCTCAATATATTGGTATTGGTGCATCTACAGCTATATAGGTTGTATGCACGGAATTCTTAGTGCTATTAAATCCACTGATCACTATTGATGCAGCAGTGCGGCTCAATATATTGGTATTGGTGCATCTACAGCTATATAGGTTGTATGCACGGAATTCTTGGTGCTATTAAATCCACTGATCACTATTGATGCAGCAGTGCGGCTCAATATATTGGTATTGGTGCATCTACAGCTATATAGGTTGTATGCACGGCATTCTTAGTGCTATTAAATCCACTGATCACTATTGATGCACCAGTGCGGCTCAATATATTGGTATTGGTGCATCTACAGCTATATAGGTTGTATGCACGGCATTCTTAGTGCTATTAAATCCACTGATCACTATTGATGCAGCAGTGCGGCTCAATATATTGGTATTGGTGCATCTACAGCTATATAGGTTGTATGCACGGAATTCTTAGTGCTATTAAATCCACTGATCACTATTGATGCACCAGTGCGGCTCAATATATTGGTATTGGTGCATCTACAGCTATATAGGTTGTATGCACGGCATTCTTAGTGCTATTAAATCCACTGATCACTATTGATGCACCAGTGCGGCTCAATATATTGGTATTGGTGCATCTACAGCTATATAGGTTGTATGCACGGCATTCTTAGTGCTATTAAATCCACTGATCACTATTGATGCACCAGTGCGGCTCAATATATTGGTATTGGTGCATCTACAGCTATATAGGTTGTATGCACGGCATTCTTAGTGCTATTAAATCCACTGATCACTATTGATGTACCAGTGCGGCTCAATATATTGGTATTGGTGCATCTACAGCTATATAGGTTGTATGCACGGCATTCTTGGTGCTATTAAATCCACTGATCACTATTGATGCACCAGTGCGGCTCAATATATTGGTATTGGTGCATCTACAGCTATATAGGTTGTATGCACGGCATTCTTAGTGCTATTAAATCCACTGATCACTATTGATGCAGCAGTGCGGCTCAATATATTGGTATTGGTGCATCTACAGCTATATAGGTTGTATGCACGGCATTCTTAGTGCTATTAAATCCACTGATCACTATTGATGCACCAGTGCGGCTCAATATATTGGTATTGGTGCATCTACAGCTATATAGGTTGTATGCACGGAATTCTTAGTGCTATTAAATCCACTGATCACTATTGATGCAGCAGTGCGGCTCAATATATTGGTATTGGTGCATCTACAGCTATATAGGTTGTATGCACGGCATTCTTAGTGCTATTAAATCCACTGATCACTATTGATGCACCAGTGCGGCTCAATATATTGGTATTGGTGCATCTACAGCTATATAGGTTGTATGCACGGAATTCTTGGTGCTATTAAATCCACTGATCACTATTGATGCACCAGTGCGGCTCAATATATTGGTATTGGTGCATCTACAGCTATATAGGTTGTATGCACGGCATTCTTAGTGCTATTAAATCCACTGATCACTATTGATGTACCAGTGCGGCTCAATATATTGGTATTGGTGCATCTACAGCTATATAGGTTGTATGCACGGCATTCTTGGTGCTATTAAATCCACTGATCACTATTGATGCACCAGTGCGGCTCAATATATTGGTATTGGTGCATCTACAGCTATATAGGTTGTATGCACGGCATTCTTAGTGCTATTAAATCCACTGATCACTATTGATGCAGCAGTGCGGCTCAATATATTGGTATTGGTGCATCTACAGCTATATAGGTTGTATGCACGGAATTCTTAGTGCTATTAAATCCACTGATCACTATTGATGCACCAGTGCGGCTCAATATATTGGTATTGGTGCATCTACAGCTATATAGGTTGTATGCACGGCATTCTTAGTGCTATTAAATCCACTGATCACTATTGATGTACCAGTGCGGCTCAATATATTGGTATTGGTGCATCTACAGCTATATAGGTTGTATGCACGGCATTCTTGGTGCTATTAAATCCACTGATCACTATTGATGCACCAGTGCGGCTCAATATATTGGTATTGGTGCATCTACAGCTATATAGGTTGTATGCACGGCATTCTTGGTGCTATTAAATCCACTGATCACTATTGATGCAGCAGTGCGGCTCAATATATTGGTATTGGTGCATCTACAGCTATATAGGTTGTATGCACGGCATTCTTGGTGCTATTAAATCCACTGATCACTATTGAATGATTTTTAGTTGTTTGTTTAATGAGTTTGTTTTTCAATTCGTTGTGTCACGTTGACTTGTTCACGTCAGTTGATGAAATATAAAATAGAATGTAGAATGAATGAAATAATTCTATTTTATTCGACCTAAAACTTGAAAGTCTCTGAAATGAAAGTGAACAAATTGAGAATACAAATGAAATTGTCATAAAATCGGAGAATTGTTTCACGTCAAATAAATGGCACTTTTATTCACGCCGATATATATATATCGGTGGAGGTGCCGGGTCTGGATCATGGATTCAAATATAATGCTAATTAATGTTCTCCTTTGAATTACCACACAGTTTGTTTATCAGATTGATGTTTAGTTTATTTGGAATTGAATTATTAAACATTGGGTTCTATCAATTTTAGATACAGAATTGTACTGTTAATTTATATTTTTTTCAATTTTGACATTTTGAATTCAATGAGATAAATTATTATAATTCATCATACATTACAATATTAATATTGTAGATCATTATTTTCAGAATTGTTCGCCAAAAATTTAAAAGTGAATAGAAAAAATCACGATTGAAGAATTTGATCCAATCAGACATTAAAAAAAAAAAATGTATTTATCGAATTTTTTTATATTTGCTTCAGAATTGTGTGTTATGATAGATTTCATGATGAAATAGATATTTAAATTTGGGATATCATGTCAATCCTGCAGTGGTTCCTCATTTGAACCCTAATTTACCATTCCTGGCCTCAACCGAATTTTTTCTCCGAATTGGGAAGCCGACATTTTGGGCCAACAAACAATTCAGGACAACATAATAACACACAAATGCCACGCCTGAGAACCGATTCCTCCTGAGAAAGCTAGCACATTTCCCTTCCACCCTCCTTGGCGGAGTGTATTGTGCCGATCGATTCTATAAGCCATTGTATTCTGTTATTGACGTAAACTTACAGAATGTGACACAACATTTTGGAGCTCGTCTCAACGGGGGGGCATATTTATCGAAGCGTGTTTCTATTACCAACCTAACCAATATGAACGAGAAGTGTGGAAATAAATAGATCTAGGGTCAACTAGCCCCCCATTGATGGTTGTCCGAGCTCTCACTGATTTACCTCTGTTTGGAATCTGGGTAGGCCTATTATTGGAAGTGTGGAAACTAAATCGGTTTTTAGGTTATTGTTATTTTGAAAATAACCGTTTCTAAAGATCAAGACTAAGTTACATGTAAATGCTAAATTGAATTGGATTATTTTTTGTACGGATATGGCAACATATAATTTCTCGAGAGTGAACAAGTGTGTTTATTTAAACGCTGATCTTCTATCAAGGTATAAGCGGTACATAGAATATTTGTACAAGTGGATATATAATTTAAATGCAGATATTTCAATACAATGTATAATAAACATTTCAAAGTAGTACAAGCTACATTATATTTTTTACATTACGGTCAAGATTGGGATTACGACAAGATTGGGAGCATGACATTCAACTAATGACAAAATAATGAATAATACTCCATTACAGTAGAAGTATCTGAATGTATTCAGAGGTAGGCTCTAATCTACGTGACTTGATCTATTCGGTGCTGGATTAAAAAATAAGATTCAAAGCTAATTAAAAAGAAAACTGAAAGCAAAGTTATATATTCTCGAATGTAACAACTTATGTTGAGTGAATCTGTTATCTGGGAGACTCTCTGATGGGTTACCATTGCAACTAGAACAGTTGGGGGACATTGTTGTCCGCTTGTCACAACAATGTGTGACGTCACTAGGACATTCTTCTATTAGAAGATGGATCTTGACAACAAGTCATTGGTCTCTAATTGAGGCTAGGGATGTGAGGTAGGATCGTTCGGACGGGGCACCACAATGGCGATCTTGATTATCACCCTTCTAGTTAACTGTATAGTTAACAATGTAAGGGTCAGAATCGGGACAGTATTTTAATTTATATCCATGTGAAATATTCAACCACTTTGACAAATTTTTGACACTTTCAAACTTGGGAAAAATTAAAAATTGAAATTAAAAATGAAATTGTGAAAAATGGATGAAAAATAATATGTGATGAAATGAATAATATGTATATATATATATATATATATATATATATATATATATATATATATATATATATATATATATATATATATATATATATATATATTCATATATATATATAAATATATACATATATATTTATATATATATATATATATATATATATATATATATATATATATATACATATATATATATATATATATATATATATATATATATATATATATATATATATATATATATATTTAAAAACATATCAATTAATAGTAATATTCGGTGAGTATTTGTATGAATTGATCAAAAGCATCCCAGTCGGTAAGTTATGCCAGGATCGAGGTTCTTCATAAAAACCAAGAAATTTAAAGTGCTATGGAATTTAATTTCATGCGAGATAATTTTACATCTCATAATTGCTGAATTTTGACGGATTTCGACTGCTCCCCTCCCCCCTCCCCTCCCTCCCCCCCCCCCCCCCCTCTCGACATCCTGATTACACATTTCACGTCACGTAGCCGAATATTAACGATCAATCAAACACAAATTAGAATTCAATAAAAAAATTATCCAAACATAAATAATAATTATATAAATCTTCACCTGCGGTCATAGTATATACATAAATAAACAAATGAAAATTACTTTGAATCTTCCTCCATTCTATCACCTCACAGATAATGAGGGTTCAAGTGATCGCAAGCAGACATTCATCTGGACTCGTCATCAAGCAACACATGGAATCCACTTGTTGTTGTCAGTTGGGCGTGAAGTGACACCTGTAGAGGAGGCTGTGTCCACAGAGCGCTATCAGTTGAGCACACAACAGCAGGTGAAGCGAGATAAACACGTCTTAAGAGGCCATTGAGGGCTAGTTTTTAGATTTATTTGTTCAGATTGATAGTGTAATGTTTTATCAATTGTATGCTGCAAGCATCACCAAATTATTCGAATTGGTTATGATTATATTATTTAAAATTATATTATTACTATTAAATATTGTAAAAACTTAAGTTCTGTCAAAAATGAAATTAAGTACTGGCTCTTAGACTCCTTGAGTGGTACTCTGTAATTATTTGCAAATTGATTTTTTTGTCACTTAGTGTGTATTATTCGTATCCACCATCATTCTATTTTTTCCCATTATTCTATCTTTCTAATTCAATTAAGCGCAATGTTATTTTTTATAAAAAAATGTAGTGTTTTCTTTCTTCGTTTTATTATTCTCTGTATAATTCACAGATAAGCCTTGTGCTAGGCTTTGTGGACAAGTGAAAAATAATAAAAAAAAAAAATATTATATTATATTATTATATTATGATATTATATTATTATTATTATCAATTATTTCACCTCCACTTCTGACATTGAAAGTAAAATTGTTTGATTGGTTGACGTAATTCTGTCTGTTCTGTTGTATGATAACTTGGCCTAACGACTTGGGTAATGAGATTGATACAGTTAAACAAGTGATTATTGATGATCTAGATCCATGGTTCAGTACTATACACGGATACACTTTCTTACATTTAAATATACGATCCATTAAATGCAACTGGGATGAATTGAATGTAATATTGCACAATCATGTGGGAAAATTTGATATATTATTACTGACAGAGGTGAATGTCAACGAACTCGACATAATTTATCATTTTGATGGTTATAATGTCTACACAAAATTAAGGGGTAGTAGAAGGGGAGGGGGATTAGTTCTATATGTTAAAGAAAAACATGACTTTGTGGCATCAGCTAATACGTTTGATCATTTTGAAGGTCTTACAGGGTCGTTAAGGTTGAACAGATCAAAAGTTATACATATCATTGCTATATATAGACCACCGAACTTAAATAAACATAGTTTTATTGAAGAATTAGAGAAGTACATTGATAGAAATATACATGATCGTAATGTATTGCTTTTTGGTGATGTTAATATAGATCTCCTTGATATTGATAATAATTATGTATGTAATTATGAGAACTTTCTGGCTGCTAATGGTTTTAATAAATGTATTTATGGAAGTACGCGGGAAGAGTTTCGTTTAGATAAACTAACTAGTTCATGTATAGATCATGTTTTTGTGAGGTCCGAGTCGTTAAACGTAAATTCTGCCATCTTTAAAACGAAACTGTCTGATCATTATATGGTTATGACTGAAATTATTTTCGATGAAAGAACACACATTACCAAGAATATTGATGAATCATCGTCTAGTCGTTATATACTCAAAATTAATGAGTCATTACTTAGAACTAAATTGACGAATTGCGACTGGATTACTCTAAATAAAATCGACAATTGTACGGAATTGTATAATGCCATTGTCACCAAATTCAACAATTGTTATAAATATGCCTCACATTATGAATTGAAAGATAAACGTAAAGAAAACGTCAAGTCTTGGATAACCTATGATATTGTTCAAAGAGTTAAAAGTAGAGATAAATTATTTAAGAAATGGAAACAATGTAAAAATATATGTATCAAAATGATGTATAGGGAGGACTATGTCAAAATTAGGAATGAGGTTAAAAAACTAATAGAGAAAGCTAAAATAGTTTTTTATAAAAAGTCAATTGAGAGCTCAAAGGGTTGCATTAAAAGTACATGGCAAACTATAAACACATTTATTGGAAAGAAAAAACAGAATTCGGTTGATGACGTAATTAATAATTTTTTAGGACGGAAATTTTCGAGCTTAGTTATTGCGAATTGTTTTGCTAAAAGTTTTATAGACGAGGTAATAAATATTCGACATTCGTGTGATTTTATAACTTGTGATAATATATACACACCGAGAGAGCAGTTACAATCTATGCTTATGCCTAATATAACAACGGCGCATATAAAAAATATTATTGATAAACTTGACTTGAATAAGCATTCTGGAATTGACGAGATTAGGGCTAAGGACCTATATTTAATGATAAACGTAATTAGCCCGTTATTATCAAAGTTATTTAATTTATCTTTCAAAAGTGGTGTTGTTCCATCAAAATTAAAGATCTCTGTCGTCCGACCAATTTATAAAAAGAGTGATCACATGATATATTCAAATTATAGGCCTATTTCTTTGCTCCCTATCATTGATAAAATCATGGAACGCTGTGTATCTAATGTTTTAACAGAATATCTAAATAACCATGATCTAATAAACAAAATGCAGTTCGGTTTTCAAAAAGGGAAAGGAACAAATGATCTTCTTGCATTATTTTCTAACTTTGTAAATTCTAAATTGAATGATAATTTTCATGTACTAGCACTTTTCATCGATTTCTCGAAAGCCTTCGATACGATAAATCACACTAAATTGATTCACCTATTGGAAAAAATTGGAATAAGGGGACCTATGCTGAATTGGTTTTCCAGCTATTTGAATGAAAGAAATATCTTATTGAAAGTTAACGAAAAGTTTAGTGACTCTAAAGAATGTAAGTCTGGAGTACCGCAAGGGTCAATTCTTGGACCAACTTTATATTTAATTTATGTGAACGAAATGTTCGAATGTATTAAGAAATCTAAAATATTTATGTATGCAGATGACACCTTGATTATATCTGTTCACAAACAATTGGATGTCGCAGTTTTTAATTTACAAAATGATTTCACTAATGTATTAAAATTCACTCATGACCATAACTTAATAATAAACGCTGACAAAACAAAGGTTATGCACATTTGTACACCCTTGAACCAAGCTAGATATAATAATTTCAACCTAATTTATCATTCAAGTGAATGTCTACATACACTAAAATGTGGAACCCCCAATATTGACTGTGATTGTAGAGTTTATATTAATATTGTTGACACACATGTATATTTGGGCTTAACCATAGATAATTCATTCAGCTGGAGACCTCATATAGATTCAATTTGTAATAGACTTCGATCTTGTGCATTTCGCATTTATAACCTAAAATTCATTTTGCCTTTCAAATTACTGAAGTCTGTTTACGAGGCCTTAGGAACATCTTTGATGTTGTATGGGCTTCTGGCATGGGGTAATGCTTCCCAATATCACTTGGATAAGATTATGCAATTACAAGATAGGATAGTAAAATCAATGATACCTCACCACATAAAACTTGAACTAAATTCTAATATCAATCAATTATATCAACATTGCAATATACTTCCCTTAACATATTTACATAAATACCGATTAATTTTATTGCACTATTACAAACTACAATACAAAATCTTGAACATACATTCCATTCACACTAGATTAGCTAACAGAGAAACGTATCAGGTTCCGTCATGGATAAATAAATTCGGCAAAAGGCGATTAGAATATGTTATTCCAGTTACTTTCAATCTGCTGCCAGAAAGTTTGAGAAAAATAGAGAAATATGTTAACATTAAACGAGAGGTGAAGAACTGGTTACTAAGCACCATAAAATAATTCAATGACGGAACATAAAATTTATAAAATTAATAAATAAATAAAACAAATTATCAAATCAGGACCTAAATTATTATGCTGAAGATGTATTATGTGTATTTTGTTTCAAAGATTATTATTCATTGTTGTTATTGTGGTGTATTTATCATTAATTTTCATTGTAGCTTGTTTACTTGAATTGTATTTGTGTTGTATTGTGTTTATTTTTATTGTATTTTATTTTGTTCACTTGTATTTTTTCCAATTTATGTGAGTAGAACGTGTTTTTGTAGATAATTGCTAGTATTATCGAAGATGCTATATATACTAGTATATGCTATTATTACTCATTCCACAGGTCTACCCTCAATGGGTTTTGTGGACACTCTAAGACTGAAACATGCGTTGTAAAAATGTTCATTTATCAGATGAAAATAAAAAAAAAAAAAAAAAAAAAGTTATATTATATACTATAATATATAAATATATATATATAATAGGCCTATATATATTATATATATTTTATATTTATATATTATAATTATATATTAATATAACTGGATAATATAGATGGTCAGTTGAATAAATGAGACGAATTATAGAGTAAAATTGATGAGTGATATGGAATGAACATTCCATTCTCTTGCACAGAATGAACTATCGATCATTATAATAAGGTATAATTTTTTTTTCAGGTATGCTTTTTCTAATTTTGTAACAGTCCACAAATCGCAGGGTTCAACAGATCGTTATGGAACTTTTTTATACCCGCAATATTGTTCAACTAAGAACTGTATTGTTTTTAATCGAATCGGTTGGACCGATTGTGAGAAATATCATGTCAAATTTTCTGAAAACCCATAAGATCAGGCTGGGCAAGAAAACTTGAAAAATTAAATCTCTCTAAAAAAAAAAAATCCTCTGAATGTGTACGCATGAATGATACCCATTATCATCATTTTAAATAATATATTTGCAACAATATTTATAAAAATGGGGTGGTAAGATGGCCCTTGTGGTGCCCCGTCCAAACGATCCTATCTTTCATCCTTGGCCTCAATTGGGGAACAATGATTTTGTATCAAGTTTCGATGTTATAAAAAAAAACAAAAAAAACATTACCTTCACAAAAGTGGAATAAGAAGTAACACATTACCTTCTTTGGGGTGGTAAGATCGCCCTTGTGGTGCCCCGTCCAAACGATCCTATCTTTCATCCTTGGCCTCAATTGGGGAACAATGATTTTGTATCAAGTTTCGATGTTATAAAAAAAAACAAAAAAAACATTACCTTCACAAAAGTGGAATAAGAAGTAACACATTACCTTCTTTGGGGTGGTAAGATCGCCCTTGTGGTGCACCGTCCAAACGATCCTATCTTTCATCCTTAGCCTTAATTGGGGAACAATGATTTTGTATCAAGTTTCGGTGTTATTAAAAAAAATATATATATTTCTTTCATTCAGCATACTTTGTAATCTCACTTCTCATATTTCAGTTCAATTAACTTTTGAACTGATATTTTCCAATGCTGTTATTTCAAATTATAATTTTTCCCATTCCCGGTACCTGATATTCTAAAACTGTCAGAGATAATCTCATCAAATTTATATCACGTGTACGTATAATTTTTTTTTTAATAACATCGAAACTTGATACAAAATCATTGTTCCCCAATTAAGGCTGTGGATGAAAGGTAGGATCGTTTGGACGGGGCACCACAAGGGCGATCTTATCACCTCATTTTAATTATTTGAAACTAATGAACTTCAACACCAGGACTGCGCTGTTGGTGACCATAACTTTCCTCCACAGAGAAAAGTCTTTCAGTTTCCGAAAGTCCGGAACACATTATAAGTAAAACCCGTTTCTGTGATCTATATCCGGACATTATCAGCATTGGAATTAAGAGGCCGCAGGCGCTCTACACGGGCTCGTTGTTCGCTCGTTACAGACTCGAGTTTAACATGCATCGTGTGCTAGGCGCAACCCATAGACTAGCCCGCCGAACTCATATTCACGCAAACGCCGTCAATTCCCTTACTCACACTTTTGATATACTTCACAGTCTATATTTTTTTTGGTATTCAAAAATTTGTATCTAGGTTTCCGTAAACTGGAAATTTTTTCATTTTCCTTTCGAGGAATTTGAAAAATTACAAATTTTTTGTTCAAAATTCTGTTGATGCGATAACCTTCATTTTCAAATTATTAACAGGATGCAAAAACAATCATATCGATATCTCCTAAATTACGGCCGTGATAGTTTGCGGCGTGAAATACGAGCGCCTGCGGCCTCTTAAGAGTCCGTGATAGTTTGCGGCGTGAAATACGAGCGCCTGCGGCCTCTTAAGAGTCCGTGATAGTTTGCGGCGTGAAATACGAGCGCCTGCGGCCTCTTAAGGCGAGGGAATTCTCTTGCAGATAATTATATAACACGTACGTACGTCGTCAAGGTAACTGGTAAATAGTGGTGCCGAGTGGTACTTGGATGGCTTCACGCTAACTGTTACCCCATCGGTAGCGAGGTTATTTGGGGGCGTGAATGATGTTTGAATGCGACCCATGCACATACAGCGTAACATTCCTGTGTCAACGAGACATATAAACGATCGCAGTAACTTTCCGGATGAACATGCTGTAGTGAAACTGCTTCACACCATTCAGAGAAGTATCTTATAAAATAATGTCGATCTATAATAAAATTTGAGACACTATCTTTTTCGACAGCAGCTAAATAGCGTCTGCCTAACAACAACAACAACAACAACAACAACAACAACAACAATAGCAACAACAACAACAACAACAACAACGACGACAACAACGACAACAACAACAACGACAACAACAACAATAGCAACAACAACAACAACAACAACAACAACAACAACAACGACGCTTGCATGTTGCAACATGGCACTGCCTAGTTTTTCCAATATCTAAACCAATTGAAATTGTAATTTATAGTCTTCCAATTATTCCCATGAAATATTTGACTGCCAGACTAGCTTAGATACCAATACACACACTTCTGTGTTACACTAAATCACAACCACCGCAACCCTACACCTCTAGCTGCTACCTGCCACGGAGCACGCTGACGGTCCCGACCGCCCGTCTCCCCGACCAACAGCACTGCGAGCCGGGGTGTCGGTCCGTCAGCGCAGGAGTAGGAGAATATGTCTGTGTGGTATAATTGTTACCATGTATGTTTTCTTTGGCCAGGCGAGATCGAAGACTGGATAAGATGATATCAGATATGACCCCACCTTGCTCGTTCAAGAGGTAGTGGTCGAGTGGTAATACACTGAACCGTCATTCGGGAGCCCGGGGCTCGATTCCCGCCATGGTCGACCATCCTGTCGTTCAGGTCGATACTAGTACCACGACCGACTCCTTCACACTATCCAAAAACACCTGATAAAATAACCTTTCATCCTACCATCTCATGTATCATTCACCGACGCCAATATATCGTAGTCATCAGTATAGTGCGTCGTTAAACCCAGTATAAATGGGATTCGATTCTGCGAGTATCCTTTTTTTGATGATTGAAACGTTATCTAGTGTAGCGGTAGCTCGTCGGGAGCCAAGTCCCGCGCGAAGCCAGCTATATGCCTACAGAGTGAAGGGTATCACAACGCTAGTGGAGTTGAATTGCGATGAGTAATGACGTGATTTTTCCATTGTTCATTCATTTATTGATTTATATTACGACGCATTTAACGACGCATTTATCATCATTCTATTGCGTCATTATCTACCCCCATTCGTACCACTAGATAACAATCAAACAAACGACCTGTGGTTCTTACATCAACAGCCTTGGTGATTCAGGCCTCGTTCGAGTGACGTCACACATTGTTGTGATGAGGAGGCAGCAATGTCCACCAGACACACATCAGAGTCCCTACTCTCCACAGGTCAAACGTTTGAAACGTGCAAGACACAGAACTAACACATCCATCATTAGATGCAGACAATATTTGATCATTGTTTACCACCAAGTTTTATGTTTATTTATATATTATTTTTATTTATTTATTTTATTTATATTTATATTTATTATATATTTATTTATTTATTCATATATTAATATTTCTTATATTTATATTATTTATATTTATTTATGTTTATTTATATTTAAATAATTAAAATGGGGTGGTAAGATCGCCCTTGTGGTGCCCCGTCCAAACGATCCTACTTTTCATCCTTAGCCTTAATTGGGGAACAATGATTTTGTATCAAGTTTCAATGTTTTCAAAAAAAAAAAAATTATATCTATGGAATCCCCCCGGCGGGGACTTGACCCCACTTGACCCCGTACTATTGTTGTTAGTCAGTCGTTACCATCGCCAAAAACCAATCACATAAGTCGCTACAAGTGTCTCAATTGTTACTTTTCTTCGAATGAATCAAGCTAAGAGCCAGAAATTCCTATTGTGTATAATTAAAAAATGGAATTTGTATTTTGATATCAATTTTACAACCACTAATAAACACTTGAACATGGTAATATGGTTCAAGATTTACATATAATAAGTTACAATAGCTCTAGTGGTTCGTGTGGATACGCTATAGGCCTATACATATTTGTTGATAGACTAATAGAATCTTCTGAGAAGACCTTGGTTTTCGGAAGCTTTGAGGTATCGAAAAAAAGTTAGTTGATCAGAAGAGATAAACCCAAATAATATGGAAAAGAAAAAATTATAAATAGTCAAATATCAAATTTTAAAAAATTAAAAATTAATTTTAAAAATTAATTTTAAAAAATTGCTGCAGTGCGAAAACTTGTTTGATACTTATCACAATTGCTTTGGCGAAAAATTATGGTCACAGACAGCGCAGTCCTGGTGTTGAAGACCATTAGTTTTAAATAATCAAAATGGGGTGGTAAGATCGCCCTTGTGGTGCCCCGTCCAAACGATCCTACTTTTCATCTATAGCCTTGATTGGGGAACAATGATTTCGTATCAAGTTTCGATGTTATTAAAAAAAAAAAAAAAAATTGCTTTGGGTGATTTGTAATTTCTAAAATCCATAGCACGAGAAAAGAATTTTTTTCCAAGGTAGGTTTTCCGCATAGACCTTGTATTTCGTATCGATTATTGTCCTGTATACTTTTTGATAAGCCAATAAAAGTTATTTATATTGTACTAGGAAAACGCCATATATGCGTTGTTAGACGAGCGGAAAGTGATAGTATATGTCGACTTTTATGGCCAAACTTTTGCCTACATTCGCCAATTGGGTGACATTTAATTCAGAAATGGGTAAAAACTGCTTCGAGTGGTAACAATTTAGCACATTTTATGTTTTTTCTTCAAAATGGCTGACCCAATAAAGCTGAGAATTTCCAGAAATGTGTTTCAGAATGTAATTCAACTTCACACAAAATTTCATTTTTTTTGGGAAAATAAAAATATTTCCTTTATTTTTCCGCCGTGTTATTCTAATGAGTATTTTTGAAATTTCTAACATTCATAAAAAAAAGTTAACATCCGATATTGCCACAAAACTAAACTATACAGATCTAAGTTAGATAAGGAACCATAATGAGAAAAAGTTTGAAGTTGATAGCTGTAGGCGTTTGACCTGTGGAGAACCAAAAAATAAATAAAAAATAAATAAATAAAAACGAACACCAATTTTTTTCAGTATGTCAAAATGAATCCTCGCTAAAGCTCGTCTAATAAGCACTTGAAACTTGTCAAAATTGATGTTGATACTAATAGACATGTCATCAAACAGTCCCAATTCCCATGAAACTACCGCTTTGCGCGCACCTCGAGCCAGAAGAGAGCAACAAGAGTCGTGTGTGGTATTGTTAGTTGCCGTCATCACCACCAGTCGACTACAGACTCTGAGATTCATCTCTCGATACCTCACGGGTACAGAGACGCGGGGTAATTACATCTCGTTGTCAATAGCAACCGGCTAATTATCAGCAGCTGGCCAATGGATTGGATACAGCCAGTAATTATAATATTAATTAAGTATAGCGCTGAAGGGAGAATTAAATTGGCAAGAAATGACATGCAAGAAATGAATATATCGTGTGTTTTAAATGATGATAGATGCGGACTTTAAACTTTTGAAGTTGGGAATTTATTGCTATCATGAATTTAAAATGGATGTTATACCAAGAGGTAGGTATGTATATATTTTAAATTGGTACATAGAGGTGGTATAATGGCTCAATTCTTCAAATCGATTCAAATAGTATGAATAATAAGTAAGTTTGAATTTATTAAATGGAATAATCATGGAATTTCATAATGAAGATAATGAGGCGGTGTATTTGTGAATATCAATGTATTGAACATGATTGGTTGAACCAATAAGCATGGCTGATCTGTGAATGAATTAATGTTTTGGTTATATTATCGATTATAGATCGCCCTTGTGGTGCCCCGTTCAAACGATCCTATTTTCAATCAATTGCCACCTAATTGACCATTGTAGATTGTCCGCCCTCGTGATGTTACAAAATATAAAAACCAATCAAGTGGACAGTGAAGCAGGGGAAATAGGGAAATAACCAATCAAGGTATCTCAAATGTCCCCTGCTTCGTATAAGTCACGCCCATCTACATTGATCAATTGTCTCTATTTTGTAACAAACAACAAAAAATGGAGATATTCAGATTTTTTCTTCTCGATTTTTTTCGCATTTTAACTGATGAGATGTTATCGAAAGAAAGAATTGAATATCAGGCGGTTAAATAATAGGTCTACTAGTGAAATACATTCGATCTACAATGAGTAATTTTTACCTTCTCTGTATCGCATCTCTCGAAAACAAGGAAACACCTGAAAACAAAAAGATAAATACACGTGAATAAAGATATGTTTTATGATGTCAAAAAATGCAGCATATGCACGAGATTCTTGATTCAATTTCAATGTTCCAATGTTCATTTATTAACAACTTAGAAAATACCAGTGTTACTCTAGATTGAGTATTCAAGAATTTCAAGATTCAAGATTCCATAATTCCGGAATGGTTCCCAAGTCGGTCACGACCGCTTCCTTCCCACTATCATCCATTATTACATGGCACTTAAGGGACCTTGGTTCCGTTGTTCATAATTAATACATAAAAATATACCCAAAAAATATCAAATTCGAGTTATTTCAAAGCTGACGAAGTCATTCATCATATAGTTGTGAGCCCCTTTTGAGAGTGAATTGATTTTAGTTTATGGATAATAATATACACATGAATTATTAATAAAATATCAATACAGTGGAACCTCATTTTATACGTTTTCCAAGAGACCAGTCTAAAAAAATGTATCAACGTGAAAAACTTATTATTGAAACTATTCAACATGTGAAGCATACAGGTTGAATCAAAAAATAAAAATCATTGTAATAAATGTATAAACGAGAAACTTATAACTGAGGTTCTACTGTCATAGTGAAAATCTATTACAATTATTCATGCAGATTGTGTTTAACGACGCACTGCGATGATGGCATGCCTGAGCAACAGGTGTCGATATGCCCTGCGTGCCACGGCAATAGATTGACAGTCGATCGATAGATGATCGAAGGACAAAAACGACCGAATATCTTATTACAGCGATTGACAGCACGCGATCAGACAAACGAACAAGAGTACATCTTTATTCAAATGAGGATATTTGCCAGGAGACATGCATCAGTCCCAACATGAACATGAACATGGATGTTGACATGACGTCACGAAAAATATTACAAATATTTAAAAGTTCGAAACTTTTCAATACAGATTGGAATGCCTTTTATTAGAAAAAGCATATTATAATATAGAGGAATATCTTGCTGGTCACAATTCAAGTTGATATAAACCTAATCAGAATTATAGATGAATCTACAAAGCGATAAAAATAACTAATTTGAATCACATCATTTGAATCACAACTCACAATGAATTACAGTTAAAATTTAATTTGGTTTTTCTTCTTCATTTATGAATGTCCTCTTCTAGATTAATTACATTGTGATGTATAATTGTCTATCACGCATGGAATTAAATAATATTCAATATAATTCTAGTTCCGTGGGGTGAAGTATTTGGCTTGTTTTAATCAATCATTGTGATCAATTTTTTTCTCAATTGTGCTATTATTTTTAATATCGGTTTATTATATTGTTGTTGAAGTATAGTGTATGTTATCAGTTATTTTTATTTCATTTTTTTCACATATATATCAGATATATAATTTACATATGATTTTCTAAACTCCCTCGCCATGAGGGTAATAATTTTGTAAATACAAATTTGTAAATAACGTCGTCGTCGTCGTCGTCGTCATCGTCGTCATTGTTGTTGTTGTTGTTGTTGTCGTCGTCGTCGTCATTGGTGTTGTTGTTGTTGTTGTTGTTGTTGTTGTTGTCGTCGTCATTGTTGTTGTTGTTGTTGTTGTCGTCGTCGTCATCATTGGTGTTGTTGTTGTTGTTGTTTTTGTTGTTGTTGTTGTTGTTGTGTAGCGCAAATCAACCAATCTAACTATCCGAATTACCCTGAACTAACTAACCTAATCGAACAGAATTACTGATCTAATTTAATCTAAACTGAAACTAATCTAGAACCCACTAAAGGTCCGATAAACAGCCACTTGGAATTATCTTTAAGATTCAGATATAAAATTGCTTGAATGGTGAAAAAGAGTGATAACAAGTGGTTCCACTAATTGTTATCGTTTAGTGCCTGAACTATTAACGTGGGATTAGCTCCAACTGGCAGTTTAAAGATGTTATCACCATGGTTACCCAGGCTATTTGTCTTCACCAACACTCAGGACTCAGGTAGAGATTAGTTTGACTTGGTATACTGGGGCTTCAGCATCGTACAATTGGATGAGCGAAGCGAAGACTCAATTTCACCATACTCGAAATAAAAGTGCTTCATTTTTTTTTGCGTGTGTTTATTGTTCGCGCTCCACAGGTCGAACGAAAATTCAAAATCAGTTGAAATTTGGCATACACAAGTACCCTTATCTAATTCGATACTGTATAGTTTTGAGGAGAAATCGGTTGAACCACTTCTGAGAAAACTAATTTCAAAGTTTTCAAAAATCCTTTAAGAAAACCCAGAGGAAAAAATTCGTGAAAAATATTTCATCCGAAAGAATTCAAATTCTCAGAAAATTTCAATCTGATAATGATACACATTGTACCGAACTTTCACTCAAATCGGATCAGTCGTTTTGATGTAAAAAAATATATAATGTAATTTTTGTGAATCACTCAAAGCTATTAAGATACCAATTGAATCCAAGCAACAGGTGTCACCACTTAATTATGAACGATTAAAACAAAGCCTTCTTTATCGTCATAGAAATTGATGAGTGAAATTAGAAGGCAGTGATGTAATGCTTTGGATCTCAAGGTGTATATATATATATATATATATATATATATATATATATATATATATATATATATATATATATATATATATATATATATATATATATATATATATATATATATATAACCAATCCAAATATATGTTGATATATTGTTCCAGCTGATGCATCCATCAACGCGGAAACAGATAACGCGTTTGCCTATAGTTTATTCGAACACATTAATAGGTTTTCAATTTTATTGGCTTCTATATTATTAAACCACATGATAAATCTACTTGAGTGGATTGAATGAATAAATTTGGAATTTTACCCAGATAGAATTCTGTATAGCTATATAGCTGGCTCGATAGTGATTACAAAAGTTAATTTGGTGTTTCAAAATCAAACATAAAAAAGTGTTATTATATATTATATAAAGATGTGGACGCATAATTGCTTACTGAATCACAAAGGATCAATTTGATCGAAATCGAACGCACTAAAAAACAAACAAACCTCGACAAAAAAAAAACTGTAACAAACCCTTTTGTTATTTTGACGGTATTTTTTTCTCGCCTTCAGAGCTCGGAACGACACCCGAAACTGTGGGACGTGTCGAACCTATAACGATAAATAAAAGCGCAAACATTGATCAGAGATCACCGAGTTTACTTTGGAGAGTTTGTTTTAGATTTTTTATTGGTCCGTTTGATTATAGACTTGTGTTCACGAAAGCAGGGAGTCCAACTGATATTGAGAGAGACGGAGCACCTTTGAGTTTGTTGGTTCCGAAGAGATTCAATTGCCATACAGAGAAATCAAAGGTCAGTTTCTCTTTTAATTCCTCTAATCTGACTCTGGTGATGCATTAAATATAAATAAAAAAAAAATAAAAAAATAATAATAATAATAATAATGTATTTTCATTTCATACAAATTGTTAAAACGATTCCACCTTTCATGCATATAGCCTTATAATTGCGGAAACATGATTTTGTATAAAGTTTTGATGTTATTTAAAAAAAAAATGAAAACACACACACACACATATATATAATAAATAAATATATATATATATATATATATATATATATATATATATATATATATATATAAATGAATAAATATACATATATATATATATATATATATATATATATATATATATATATATATATATATATATATATATAATATATATATATATATATATATATATATATATATATATATGTATATATATATATATATATATATATATATATAATATATATTTATATATAGAATATAATTATCAGCCCCCGTGGCAAAGTCAGTTATGGAGTTATGGCACTTAGGCCTATTTGATAACGGAAGTCAATATGGGATATCGTTTAGACACGCGTTTCTCTAGACATCATCGTATCCCCAAATAGCTGACATCTTGGTGGGGACGTTGAACAAGCAATAATCAATCAACATGTGGAATAAGGTGTTAGTTATTGTGGTAGACGATTCACTACTTTTGTGAAAACAGGTATATATGTTGACTGTATCTAAAAAGTAAAAAAATAAAGATAAAAACTATAAAACCAACCCTTAAATTATCCTCTATTCAACACTACAAACAAGAGGAGGGTTATTATAGGTTTAATCAAAAACAAAGATCTGATTGCGTGAAGTGAAACAATGAAGGCTCGAGACGGACTAGCATTCCGGTTAGAAGATACGAGGGGACGGTCGATCGAACCTCGATATGTTCGACACGGTTAGGGGTAGTTTTCTCAAGTGTTACGAGAAACACCTTGATTGGTGTGACCTTGACAGGAATAAGGGTTGGTCAGTGGAATTGTTTATCACCGAATCACAATTCGTTCTTTTTATATTCAATGTGTTTTTTTTTGTACGAAGGAAATAGATTTATTTGTGAGATAATTGCTATAATAGGGTGTTCGTGCTGGGATGGCTTGAATGAACAGTAGGGTTGTTTGTTTTTTGTTTGTTTGTTTGTTTGTTTGGTTGCTCACAAACATATTATCCGACATATTTGATGCGTGGCCCACCAAAGATCGACCTGATTTTATTGTTAAATGACAAAAGAATTAAGAAATTTGAATAAAATTAACTATAATGACTATTTTAATTTCAATCTTCAGAATGGTGATCTGCTATAATGATTAAATCAACCAATGTCTTCATCTTCGTCGAGATAGTTATAGAAAATTGAGGTTCGAAGTGAATTTAAAACAGGAGTCAATATAAAAAGTTTCACTATATCACGTTTTAATATATTAATATATAATATATATAAGTTTTAATATATATATTTAAACTGCTGTATTTTAATGACTTGCCATATATTGTTCGCACATTTATATGCAACGATCAACATGGATTAATAAATAAATGAAAATGAAAAATGAAAAATATTGTAGTCACTAAATCTCCTTATTATTGTATTCAATCCTATTTTGTTTTTACATTTTGTCTATTCAATCAGTTCTCTTCTCATGTAATGTTATGTTATATTTTCAATCTATTTCTCTATATTATTCTAAGTTTTTTTCTAATATTGATTGATATCCTGTTTTATAATATAGTCAGGGACCAATGAAGTTTTTTTCTCTCAATAAGATTAGAACGTTTGTTAAAATTGCTCACTGATGATCGTGTAGAATCATTTAATTCATTTGTACCAATTTTTTTGGTTTCTACTTTTAGAAATTATGAACAAAAGTTGCGTAGTTGACTTTTGCACTAGTTATGTAGAATTTTCACACTAGTTATGTAGAATTTTCACACTAGTTATGTAGAATTTTCAAATTCTAGAATGATTTTGCTTTTCTATAATTTTGAAACAAATCAGCTTAAATATATAGAGAACAAATCTGAAGAAAAATGACATTGCAAATTGAAAAGAATTGAAAGAATACGGGACTGGCTGGTATTAGATTTCAAAAATTAAAAAAATCGTCCTTGATTGAAATAAAATCATCCTGATCACCTGTAAGATCACTTTTTAATCTTGAGTTTTTAATCAGTTTTTATTTATAGAAGTTTCGTTTGTTTTCTTGCGTTTCAACATAGTCGACCAACGTTGCCGTTCAGAAGGTTTCCACGGTTTCCCTCAGTCGTTTCCTAATAACATCTACAAACATCTGTACTCCTGACTCAAGACGGCCCCAACTGATCAGTCTTGGCCAGTGAATTATATTCGCGGCTGGAATCTGCAGCTCCATTATATTGGACTGTTAAGGCGTCCTCAGGCTCCATAGGGCAACAAGTTCCCGCTAGGGGGACTTCACGTACAGAGATATACATGACCACAGAACTTGAACCGTGTGAGATCCAGAATCAACAAATACAGAACTGACGAATTATATTTATTTATTTGTATCAACTATTTATTTTATTTCTAGTCAAAAAAATCTCATCTGACTTTGTGGGTCTACGTTAATATCATGATGTACTAATATAACATGTAAATAAAACGCATTAAAAAAAATAAAATTACTTCAAAGTGTAATTTTGTCAATAATGATGGTCAACTCAGTGTTTCGAGTTGAATGCTTGTATACTGTTTATGTATACAATTGAAAAAAAATTGTTTACTGTTTATATATGTATAAAATTTGAAAAAGTATCGAACTTTAAAATTTGAACCCAAACAAGTGAGTAGATACATAAAATAAGTGTCAAGCGTATGCACAGCTGAAAGATGTTTTGCTAGCTGTATATGCTTGACAATTATGGGATATGAGTTGATAGCTCAATATATCATTTCGCAGGTATTAGAAATATATCTGCTTTTCCTCCGCATTGGAATGTTGATCTCTCACGCGGGTCGAAAGTCATCACGAAAAAAAATATTCCGTAAAATTAGTCCCAAGTACAAGCTCTCATTAGGAAATGATGAACTTTTAAAAATTCTTTGAAATTGATTGAAATGTTAGGCGTGTTGAGCACGACTCGCTCACCCGGACAGCCGGCGAACAGTACGTCGTTCTCCTCGTTAGCCGAACAAGGCGTGGCCTCAGGGCTGGCAACATTATAACAATAGACCGAGATTCTACATAACGACTCGTGCTGCTGGGACCGAGCAATTTGCAGATCGCACCTGCCTCTTCCATCTCTCTCTCTCTCTCTCTGTCTCTCTCTGTCTCTCTCTCTCTCTCTCTCTCTCTCTCTCTCTCTGTCTCTCTCTCTCTCTCTCTCTCTCTCTCTATTCATATATATTTAATATATATATATATATATATATATATATATATATATATATATATATATATATATATATATATATATATAAATATATATATATATATCTATATATATATATATATATATATATATATATATATATATATATATATATATATATATATATATATATATCGTGGAAGCCTTCAAATGAACATACATATATATATATATATATATATATATATATATATATATATATATATATATATATATATATATATATATATGTATGTTCATCTGAAGGCTTCCACGATATATATATATATATATATATATATATATATATATATATATATATATATATATATATATATATATATATATATATATATATATATATATATATATATATATATATGTATGTTCATCTGAAGGCTTCCACGATATATATATATATATATATATATATATATATATATATATATATATATATATATATATATATATGTATGTTCATCTGAAGGCTTCCACGACTTATTATATGATTGATTATTAATTCTTCATGGTAAATCAGAAGTCGTGTTGGTAAAGAAGAAAGTGTTAAGCAGTTCCTTCAATACAATACGTTCATCCGGAAAGCCATTACGATCGTTTATATACGTTACGTTGAGAATGAAAATTTTACCATCGATCCCTCTTAATTCATAATTCCTCAATTTTTGATATTATTGTCAATTATATTCATTCAGAATATTCCATGCAACCTATCGACCCACCTGTCCAACTGACCCAGTGTACCAATAATACCGATGTAACGAGAGTGCAATGTTTTCCCTCGACCAATCAGACACGTCACTCAGCTCGAGTGATGTTTCCGTGTACCGAGAAGACGTAATCACTCGTATTAGACGCACTTGTAAATAATGAGCAAGACTCATTAGCCAAATAACTTGGTTAAATGCACAATCCTCTAGCTTGGCTCACAATTCCGACAAACTAATTATTATATGGCCTTGTAATTGCCAGTTATTGCACATCAACTACGTCACAATGTATCGATCTATGCAACAACTACACGAAACTAACTTGAGGTTACTCCTCCAGGTTGAGTGTAACCATTGATTAAAACATGTAATTATTCAACTGAAATGCGTTTCAATTTTGAAAATACTACTTGAAGCAATTAGTGAATTCAGAAAGACGGTCTTCTTGGAATAACTTTCAAAAGATTCAAGTACGACGTTTGTTATCACTTATCTCGTGCATATTTGGAAGGTGATGCACGAAAAGTGAAATCTGTGAAATATCAGCTAGTTTGGTTACAATTCTTTAGACTAGGAGAACGCGGGATTTGCGTTGTGAGATGAGCTTAGAAGTATGGAATCTAGAATGAAAAATAACTTGTCAGCTCAAACTACAGGAATCAATTGTGTCACAACCTTCCTGCTTAATTCCTCACTCATTTTAATCGTTCTATATTAATTTGTGGCACTTGTTGCTATAGTTTCAATTGGTTCCCCTTGATAGCTTTGATTGATGTTGAAATGCGTTCTAAATGCGCTTTCTTCGTTATTTCCCATTCGATTGTTGCAGAAATCTCTGAAAATTTGTAAAATAGTTTTTATCATATTCGGTGAAAAATTTCATCAAGATAACCGGATAGCTGAAATACGCATTCTATTATTCTATTGAAGATCCAAGTTTGGTTGATAATATTATCAATAATGCTGAGACGTGTGGCCAAGTGGCTAGAACACTGATTCGTCATTCGGGAGACCGGGGTTTAATTCCCGCCATGGTTGACCATCCTGACAGGGGTTTTTCGTGGTTTCCCTCTGTCGTTCAGGTTGATACTGGGATAGTTCCTTAACAACAGGCCACGACCGACTCTTTCCCACCATCCAAAACACATAATAAAATAACCTTTCATCTCATCATCCCATCATCTCATTCATCATCCACCGATGCCAATAGATCGTAGCCATCAGTACAGTGAGTAGTTAAACCCGAAATTTAAATGATAATGAATATCAATAATGATTATAATTATCATCATTAAATCATAAATGAACATAAATGAAAATACAAAATAAAATTTATTGGATTTATTAAGTTTTTGAATTATTAAATTATTGGATTTACTAAATTGATTGGCTTCTCTCTCCATACAAATTGAGTATAGTTGCATGGCGAAGTATAAAACACTTTCATAATCAGTTACAGTAAAGAGATTTGTAAAAACAGTAAAAACATTCCAATAGATGCAATGCTGCTTGAATTGCGATCCGTACATTCTCCAATAGAAAATAGTTTCATAAATAATTAGGAATAGTTATAAAATTGACGATTCGAAATGGGCGTGGCTTCACCAGTAGGCCAGTTGGATCTATATCATTTGTAGTAATTTGAAGTTACCCCGATTGGATATTTGAATTTGACCACAGTTCTAACAGCCCTGTTGATTGATAGATTTCTGACGTCAAGGGGGCGGAGACTGCGAGTCGTCAATTGTTTTCTATAGTTTATAGAAACGTATAATGCCTTATAGCTTTAACTGAAACTTGGTCATGTCTTCTGACGGTTATCATCAGTCACCGATCTCCTGATCAACCAAACTGCGTGGTGTCGATCGCGTGATCCCCAAATAACCCAGCCGTTGATGGGGTCGCTGAACAAATAATCCAAGACAGCCATCGCGTGGACGCTACAGGCTCGACTCGACTCGCACGTCCCGATCGGGCGTCTCGTCTGTCTAACGCCACTGCCGGTCGACCGTGTCGATGCGTCAGTAGCGGCACGTGTTGGATGTGCACACGTGAGGCGTTAGACGCGTGCTGATTGGCCAGGCCTTACACCCAACCTGAGGGTAATCAGGCTTATCCCAGATTCACTTGGCAACTAATTCTAGAATATTCTATATTCTATGATTCTATGAAGACTTTTTTAAAACATTAATTATATATTTTCTATATTAATATTTATATATTTATATTGATTATATTATTATATTAAATATATAAAGAGACTTAGTTCAAAGTGGAAGATATCAACATTCGTGTGTTTTGTTTACTCTTAATACCAATGCTGATAATGTCCGGATATATATCACAGAAACGGTTTCTACTTATAATGTGTTCCGGACTTTCGGAAACTGGAAGACTTTTATCTGCGTCGGAAAGTTATGGTCACAGATAGCACAGTCCTGGTGTTGAAGTTCATTAGTTTTAAATATTTAAAATTGGGTGGTAAGATCGCCCTTGTGGTGCCCCGTCCAAACGATCCTACTTTTCATCCTTAGCCTTAATTGGGGAACAATGATTTTGTATCAAGTTTCGATGTTACTAAAAAAAAAAAATATATATATATTTTCAATGACAATATTCTTAAAATCTCTCAAAATGAAGTCATTTTTGTGGATCAATACATTTTTCATTCAATTTTCTCTGTTATCAACAAACTTGTACCACAAGCGTGTGCCCTCGATCAATACGACTGTGGAGATGAAATATTTTCTATCCCAGCCAAACACCTTATTTTGTAGCTTATTCGATATTCAGATAATTTCGGTACCCAAGTGGAGGAGGGTTCATTTCATACTCGCTTCTAATATACATTCTACTATTATCCCTGACTCTCTTCTCTCTGTATCTTATTACTATTGTATATATATATATACATATATATATATATATATATATATATATATATATAGGGTTATATATATATATATATATATATATATATATATATATATATATATATATATGTATATATATATATATATATATATATATATATATGTATATATATATATATATATATATATATATAAATATATATATATGTATATATATATATATATATATATATATATATATATATATATATATATATATATATATATATATATATATGTTGTAATGTATTGTTTCAATCTTAGGTCTTTGCCGGTACCAGAGATGTTATTCTAACTAGAATTTGACATTTCATTTCGTGATGACGTTTGTTCTATGATTCATTGTGTTTATGCCACAGACAGGCCATGCACATCTGCTTTGTGGGCTCTTGTGTACAAAACAATCATCTTCTTCGAAAAATGTCAATTGAAACAACAACAACAACAACAACAACAACAACAACAACAATAGGTAATTTCGAAGTTTTTCCATCCCGAGAACTGATTTCGGAATTCTCAAAACACTCTGATTTTACTTTCATCAGATTCCCTCCCTATAGCCGGTATAATGTTATTCACATTGCTACCAATTTTCTTTCATTCAGTATAATTAGGCATGATTACGGTTTTTTGAATGGTTTTATTATCGTCAAATTGGTAACCGTGTATCACACTTGATCCTGCAGAATGTCCTGAATACACCAACCTAACAGCACTAACTATACCCAGCTGTTGCCAGCTATACTCAGGCGAGGCCAAGACCAATAGGAACACTTTCACTTGTTGAATGCCGATATTAGGAATGGTTCCTAATTCAATTTGAGACAGATGGTGAAGGCAATTTACCGATATTATACAAATAAGCAGTGATTATCACATTATATAAACTGTAACGGTGCTCATCATGGATAGAAGATTACCAAAGAATGAGATATAAATATGCAGAATTGATGAAAACACGAAGAATAAAGGATTTGAACACAAACAATTATGATGGAATAGGCTGTATACGAAGTACACTCGCATAGATCTATTTCAAAAATCATTAATTCATGAAAATTATATAAACAAATCAAATGATTGACAATTGAATGATTAAAATCGGCGAACATTTTAAAAAATTATTCCGATCTAATTAACCCTTTGATTTTTTTTTTATAGAATATTCTTATTTACACCTCCACATGGCTCATTATGGTTCATGTAAAAATCTCATTTTAGTTCCTCATAGCTTCAAGGTTTTGATGTTATTTTATAATTAACATTATCCTCATTATTCTCACAATCGTTTATATTCATTGATTAGTCACTCTGTATCACTTATGGCAGCCATTGTTTGTGAATGGCCCAGTCTTAAAGGGCATCACTACCATGAGACTGGGTTTTAACGAATAATGGCGCTTCCTTCCCACCATCCCACCCCATCTCTTCACGATAAGAGTCATTAAGACACTTGCGAAACCCATGAGCTACACCCAAAAATTCAACTTTCCCAATTTGAGAGAAAACTAGAAATCACTATCTCAATTTCAGAAAACATTATAAATTAATTCATTCCTGGGACCCAACCCTTTTGCATGAGTCGTGACGTCATAGACATTACTCGATGCTGTTCATGTTTCCATACAGAATCAGTAATGCCTACGTCATGACTCGTGGTCTCTGGAGGACAAGAGAGTTCATTATAATTTTTGGAATTGAGATGATGATTTCTAGTTTTCTCTAAAATTAGGGAAATAAATAAAGTTATTATTTATTAAAACATGCGCTAAATGACCTCGCTGTCGATGCGCCTTAAAACCCTAATATTCATTCATTCATTATTTATTAAAATACATTATCAGGGTTGTGATGTTTTTCAAATGATGACACATTCACTAATTTGTTTTTGTCGATAGTTCACTCATCATTTTCTAAAATTTATTACCGGTACGAATGTAAATAAAATGTATGTCTATTCCTATGAATCTCTTCCCTTGTCCTCCAGTATAGATCCCACCCTCACATTGCTCACTATCCCACTCAACACCCCCAATCGTCACTAGCTACAACATACAACAAACACCCGATCGACCCCTTCAACAATCAACCCTCCAAGAATAACAAACATCCAACCATCAAAACCTTCTCATCTTATTTCGTCTGAATGACCAAGACGGCATCTTAGCGTATTCATAATGCTCATCGGAGCGTGTCGACCTGCGGGACAAAGTGGCTTGCGCCGCAGGGGGGTCACATCCCCCACCCCCCCCCACCCCATAATCCACTCAGCCGTTCCCTAACGGGATTAAACTCTAACCAATTCCCTTTTAAACGGTACCAAGCTGATGCCTCATTCAAACATTCGAGGTAATTCAATTTGAAATATTATTGGTAATGTTTTGTTGTTTGTACGTTGGTATGGGTGAATGGTATCGGAGGTTATGATATTGATGGACGCAAGAAGGTTGTTGTGTAAGATGTCAGGAAATGATGAGTAATGACACTAGGAAAACGCAACACATGTTTTCTAAGATGGGTGATATGGAGATATTTATGTGAAATGTATAATGGAAAGCTACATATACGCACGTAGATTTTCAATCATTTATGTTCTATAGCTGTTTTATGCATTTTTTGAAATATTTATTGCTTATTTTTTATATAGTTTAAAATTTAATTGGGTTCACTTTTTGATTTCCATTGATCCAATAAAACTCTATACTAATTATTGTCTACAACACTGTCGATAGGATTTATACAAAACTTTGGCATAATATATAATATATATATATTAATTACCCAAATAAGAATAACCCAGATGAGAAAATGGTAATTTTTTTGTAATAACTTGAATTTTCAGAGAATAAGAATGAGAAGATGAAAATGATAATAATATCATTCTCATGTTCTTTGAACAATAGAGAACAATAGAACAGCGATTACTCCCCGACTTGGTTTATACAAGAACACTGTCAAACAAACTGTGCAAATAGATACAAGTACAAATGTTTGTTGTAAATAGCGTAGAGCTGTGGTAAGTAAGTTACACGAGATGTGGAAGAAGAATGGAGTTGGTGAATCGAGGCGGCGTTCAATTTGCCAATATTCATAATCTTCAATCTCTCCTGGCATCAACAATACAGCTGTATGTATACACATGCATCCACGAGGGGTGAAGGCTCAAACCACCCGTGCGCTAGTGGTGTGGGATAGGGGGGACGGTCGCTCGGAGTCTTCATCTCTCGTGGATACAAGTTAGACGAGAGATGAAGGCTCGAACTACCCGTGCCCCACTGGTGTAATATAAGGGGGACGGTCGCTCGGAACCTCCCTCTCTCTCGTGCACAAGGTACATCAGATATCTTGTTGCACACGGCCCAGCTGTGGCTAGTATTGTTTGATCCGGGGAAGACGCTGAATTAAGACCCCCACAGCTATTAGAGCAATAATCCAGCGATTATCTGGGCTCTAAGCTGAGGGAGGGGGGAGGGGGGATGGGGGGGGGGGGTTAATCTACTTTCGGTTTACTGTTATTTGCAAATTATCCGTAACATTGCGTGCGTGGATAAGCATGAAAAGCGGAATACCTATGAGTTGGAAAATGGTTGAACAAAAAGTAAATAAAAATGGCATTTATTCAACTGATACTCGGATTTTTTATCAACGAATAACATATAGAATATGTGAGAAATGAAGAAATAACACAGAATAGAATATCAAATTATATTGATAGGTCTACAATATATGAAAATTTAATTCATCATGAATAACGAAGAGAATTAGGCATAAAAATGACGATAATAATGATCATAATGATTTTGTGAACACTCAAATAAATACCTCCAATGAAAAAAAGAAGAATTTCAAGTTAAAAAAAAAATATTATGAAACGGTATAACTTGAAAAAAGAAATAGAATGAAAATGATTATAAGCCATACACTTTTTATTATAACGAAGAGCAAGAACTAGAATGATGATATTCAACTCTTAGCCGTGCAACAAGAGCCGCCCGGCTGGCTCAGTCAGTCAAATGTCTGCTCTGGAAACTAAAGTCAGGGCGGTCGTGAGTTCGAGCCCCGCATGGGCCGTGTGTTGTTCGCTATCACCATGGCTCATCACTGCATTGACTGATTTTATTCATCATCAATTTACATTATATATATATATATATATATATATATATATATATATATATATATATATATATATATATATATATATATATATATATGTATATATATATGAATATATATATATATATATATATATATATATATATATATATATATATATATATATATATATATATATGAAGCATGGAATATATCATGATATTTCATAAATATATAATAATCTATAACAATATCATCTTGTCAAAGATATATTAAAACTCTCCTAGCGCCATGTATTGGAGGTACACAATCCCACACATCCTTCTACGGTGCGTAACAAATCGGAACCGAAGAAAAACCGTTCGTGAAGGAATTCAATTAAAATGTAAAATCAAAACCCCGGGACATCGCCGAGATATTTCACCCAATTATATCGCCATGGCAACGATCGGACAATAAAACTCCATTTCCAGCGAGAAAACCAACACAGTAACATGTTAATATCATGTTAATTCCGCGTCATCTCACCACGCACATGCGCAGATGCTGGGGAGAGATACGAGAAGTTAACGTTGGATTGGATATTCTAGATTGATATGTGAACATCAAAATGATGAAGACTGAAGTGGAAATAATCATGAACTTTTGAATGGGGTTCTTTTTGAAACTTTTTAAAACAAAATTACAAATTGACAGATATATTCTTCGATTAAAATAGTTCAATTTCACAAAAGAGGTGTGTACAGAAGAACTTGAAGGTTTTTAGGATTGAACTGAACGAATAAAATGAAATAATACATCAAAACAATAGGATGAAATAATAAACACGTCTAGCTAGGAAACTTTAAATGAATAATCTTCATTGAACATGTATTATCAATTTTGAAATATATATATAATATATATACATACATATATTTATATATATATATATATATATATATAAATATATATATATATATATATATATATATATATATATATATATATATATATACATGTATATATATATATATATATATATATATATATATATATATATATATATATATATATATATATATATATACATGTATATATATATGTATATATATAGATATAGATATATATATATATATATATATATTTATATATATATATATATTTATATATATATATATATATATATATATATATATATATATATATATATATATATATATATATATATATATATATATATATATATATGAAATCTCCAACCCTTTTGTGAGAGAGTATATTAGTGGAAGACATGAATTCATAAATCCTATCAAGATATAGTATAAAATATCTGAAAATCAAAACAAATAGAATATGAAATTGTATGGCGACCTAACAAGGCAGATGTTTGCATTGTTGGCTTCATCACCCAATCTATCAGCCATAATAGGGGCTGAATGGATTTCATATTACATTGAGAGGGTTAGCTTCTCAGATTGAGGTGAATTTAAGGGTGGTTTTTATCTTCTTTATACCGAGATTCTTTTGAGTTTGAGGTGTTTTTGTTTAGTGGATGTGAAGGGTGAGGGGGGAGGGGGGGGGGGGGTAAAGTGGTCGGTCGGGTCACACGACCGAAATGCCCCGAAGGACCCACCGAATATATAAAAAAAAACACAAAAGACACATTCAGAATCAAATTACAAAAACGAGATAAATACCTAAGTAAATAAGGAATAACTCTAAAGTTGGGGTAAATAATAAAATATAGGTCTATATATGAAAAGGAGAGAAATTTTCTCACAATGATATTTATGAATGTTATGTGGACTGGTTTATTTTTCCAAGACCTTTTTTTTCTGGAGTAAAATCAACAAATGAAAAGTATTTAAGATTTGGACCATTGTCGTGTGTGATGTTGATAGGTTGGACGGCGCGGACAATCAAATGCTCGTGACGTTTAGCTGACGTGAGAGGCGAGGTGACAAGCATACAAGCTGTGGCCATTCAGAACCCATTTAGTATCAGTTTAGTGTTGATCACGTGGTTATTCAGTCTCAATCTGGTATCAATCCAGATCGAGAGTTTATTAGGTCTATTATCAACAGCCTGAAAGGACTTTTCGACACCGAAACTAAATTTTAATTAATAACACGATAAGAATTTTCCTGATTTTACAGAAAACCAGAAATCAAATCCCAATTTGATTATTACAGGACTTACTGCTGTTATTAATTATGTATATTATGATCCAGTATGTTGCCATGACTACGTCGTGTGCTAGTCCACGGTCTCCTCGATGTGCGATGCGGAGCTCACCGCCTTGTCGATGAAGACGCGAGTGGGCACACCTTTGATCGAGTATGTTGCCATGACTACGTCGTGTGCTAGTCCACGGTCTCCTCGATGTGCGATGCGGAGCTCACCGCCTTGTCGATGAAGACGCGAGTGGGCACACCTTTGACCGAGAATGTTGCCATGACTACGTCGTGTGCTAGTCCACGGTCTCCTCGATGTGCGATGCGGAGCTCACCGCCTCGTCGATGAAGACGTTACGGCCGAGCCAGCCACGGCACACCTCGACTAATGAGCCACCGAGAGCGAGGCGCGAGTGTAAGCGTGCAGACAGCGCCGGATGATCGACGAGCTTTAATTACACGATCGCACGTGAGTAATGATCTACATTTATTACGAATAGTTATTTACTCATCATCTTCACAGCCTAAACTGGAGGTTAACTAACTTTACTGACCCATCCTCATTCTGTTGGTAATCACAGGGGAGTAATGCATTATGGCAAGTTCCTTTCTTGTTACATCAAACATCGTCAGGACAAACTTCAAGGGAGCCGTAATTAGGGAGGATAATCTAACTCTCAAGTCGAAGGGAGGAATGTGAACTTCTTGAATAAGAAATGTGAAAATGACCTGCGTTGTGAGATGAGCAATGACTTCAACACATTAGGCCTACTGTAGCCAATGGAAAATGTGAAGCGTTTTATATTATACTACAAATCGATAAGTTGGACAATGTTCCTTTAAATATCTGAAAGTCACAAAAGATAAGAGTAACAATGAAATAGATGAATAAATTAATACGATTCAAACAAATGATACAAAAATAGGTGGATCGATCTGAACAATGATTATTTTTCTCATTGTTGCGACGCTTTGCTCACTGAGCCATATATATACAGATTTCTAAGATGTCGGATGGTATTGATAACTTAACCAATCACACTTAACCCTACGATGGAAGATTAAGAAATACATTATATTGAAATCAATATTTGAGAAGCTTGGTGTACTCTAGATATCTCCCAAGTGACGTCACACATTGTTGTAAATAAATGGACAACAATGTCCTCAACTGTGTCCTCTAATCACAACCACAGTAGCAGGCTGTTTGTTCTAACACTTCTAGTTGCTATGGTAACCTGGCAGAGATGCCATCACCACATGGAGTGTAAGACTCATCTTGTCTACAATATATTATTAGTTACTACGATTGCTAAATCGAGCCGTTCTATTTCCTAACAACATAATTACAGGGTATAATCACAAGGCTGGTGAAATTAACATTCTCAAAACTTCCTTGTATTTAGTACTCGAGCGCAGGAGCCAGTTGAATAGAGAGAGAGAGAGAGAGAGAGAGAGAGAGAGAGATGGAGAGA
>OZ023334.1:2310182-2337273 GCA_964007535.1 Brachyptera risi | reverse complement strand
CGCCTGTATTAAACACACACACCGACTCGGAAGGTTTTTAAACCAATATTGATCCACCAAACACCAGTTGCTTCACAACGTCGCACCACGAAACGATCGCGGGTTCGCCCCATGCACTATAGCCACACCGATCGGGAGGTTCGAGCCGTCTGTCGCACGGCTGGGCGCATGCGCATGACTCGGAACGCATATGCGGGACGACAATGCTTATATGCTGAGTCAACAGTGCCGAGTACACTGCTCTGTCAACTTCGGTCGCTCACTCGATAAGTCAATACATGGATAATGGGGGTGGGAGGGGGAGGGGGGGGGGTACATCCGCTGTGTTTTATCTCATGTGAACTGCTAATAGATATGTTACGTATTAGGCGATAAAAGAGATCTAAGTAAACTGTGTAAGTGATGATGTTAGGTAATAGCTGGAGGTACATGGGAAGGTGGATCTTGGAATGTTATCCAGGAGAGCTGGGTTCGATTCCCGTTTCCTGCCATGGTCGACCTTTCTGATAGAAGTCACCATGACTTTCATGCATTTATATTATAATTAACGACGCACTCTACTGATGACTACGATCTATCGGCGTCGTTGGATGATATATGAGATGGTGAGATGAAAGGTTAATTTATTTGATAGTTCTTGGATAGTGGGAAGGAGTCGGTCGTGGCCTGTTGTTAAGGAACTATCCCAGTATCGACCTGAACGACAGAGAGAAACCAAGAAAAAAAAACTGTCAGGATGGTCGACCATGGCGAGAATTGAATCCTGGTCTCCTGAATGACGGTTCAGTGCGCTAGCCACTCGACCGCTCGTCTCAGTATGGTTCCCATGTATCGACCGTATATTCTTGGTCCCGACCGAACGGTTGATAGAAGCCTTTGCGGGACTCGAACTTTGCGACTTTGCGACTTTTCGACTTTTCGACTTTCTCAACTTTCTTCAATTTTGTCGACTTGTTTAACTTTTTGACTTTGCGGGACTCGAACCCACGGCCACGAATAACAGGATTACCTCAAGATCCATTATGTTTAGTTTTCTCTTTTGATCCTCTACATACAATGTGATGGAAATGAAACCCAATTATCTATATCGATAACATTTCCTGCATGATTTGTATATGCATGATTTGTGTACCCTCAAACTCTCAAAGTGCCTATGAAATGCATCAGCAACCAGTACGTTCCTAATCCATACAGTTATTATAAACTCCCCGACTAACAAATAATTCATTTTCCTCCATCTCCTCCTCAACCCTAGAACGATCAGAAAGGCTTGAAATTCATATGGCTCAATGCTTCGTCAAAACATCAACATGCACCAATATTTTCAGTATCATTTTATTTTCATTACCATCGAAACATTGCTAAGAAATCATTGTTTTCCAATTAAGGCTATGAATGAATGTAGGCACTTTTGAACGAAGAACCACAGGGGTGATCTTACCACCCCTTATTTCATATGAGAAGCAATGAACTTTGAATGTATGACTTGAAAATCGAGACAATATTCATTAGAACATATAGAATCGAAATGACACCCACAATACCCGTGGGAAGAATCTATTGTAGTATAAAGTCATAGACAATGCTTGTTTGCCAAGGAACCAACGTATTCTGGGTGCAAACTTCATAATGCACTTTCAGAACGATTACGGCAATTGAAGGACGTTGGTGAGAAGCATGGATATTTTAAGTGTCAACTGACGGACAAATCTTTTTACTCTATCAATGAATATCTGGAGGAAGTTAAAATGTACTTATTTTTAGTGTATGACTGTTCAAATATCACTTGTATGATGCAATTTGCAACAATAACATATTCTAATCTAATCCGATATAATATATAACAGTGGTCGAGTCAAATTTCACGCAGAGATCCCAATTGCGCTTCAGACCCTGACCCCCCCCCCCCCCCTAAGAGCCCCTGTTTACATATCCAAACATTGTTAAACATCCCCCAGTACCACCAACTTGACACTGTTTGGTCACCTTTTGCAACACACAAAACCTTGTCGCTGGTGCCAACATTGCGACAGTTGTGTAAGCCCTCGAGAGAGCTACCAACCCAACAGAGATAAGATGTTTGTGAATGTTTATTAGTCGGAGAAGATGTTAGTGGAATATCTGCCCGCAAAACAGGCTGAAACACTTGAGTCGGTTAAAAGCATTCTCGGCTGGTTTTCTGCAGACGTGGAATCAAGTTGGCTAGCCTCAAAATGTTGTTTTTATAGTATCGTGTAGAATTTTTCATAATGTCGTCTGTTCCCCAGTTGAGGCTGATAAGGTAGGATCGTTTGTACGACATTACAAGGACTAATTCACCGCAAGGAAAGTAAAATGTAATACATTAAATAATATATTAAATCGAAAGTGCACGATACGAAGAATTAACAATCAACATACTCGAAAAGATCCTGTCCTTCCACAAAAAAAAAAAATCAAATTATCGATATAAAAAAATGTAATTGGCCTATACTGATGATTTATGTTCTACTGTCTCACGTTGCGTTCCCATCACGAAATATTGCTTGTGGTGAGATGAGCCTAGTCCAAACGATCCTACCACTTCGCTTTCAAGCCAATTCCTTGGTGATAAGAAATCTGGAAATAACGTACCTATTCAATAGGCCTAGTATATATTTTGTCTGTCAACGACGATATAAATTTATTATATACACAAAAAACTTCTTCATTATATGAACAAAAAAACTCGCTTCTTCTACTTCTATATACGACACGGTTGGTTAAAATCACGATTATAAAACTAACCAATAATCCGAGAGAAAACCAGTTCATCAAAGCCAGTTGAAACATACCTTGACATTGCGTTCGAATTTCATTCCACACCACATTTCTTGGTCAACCATCCAAGATGACATTAAACGTTTGTAACTTACACTTCTTGTAAACGAACACAAAAGAATCTTAGACATGACTTTTAGTAAATTCTAAATAATAAACGTCTGTCAGTAGACTATTTTCTTCTCCGAACGCAGCTTCCTTTCATCCTTTCAATAACTGATAATAAGCCTAACCAAACAAAACTACGCAGCCACGGCCAGGGCGAATCTAAAACCGTGCAGTCAAGCTTGCAAATCGTTTGTTCGAAATTTGTTTCAAATACTCCGGTTCTACATTCCATTTTCAAAAGATATCGCTCGGCGACATCAATATATATATATATCGAAAGATTTTCGATAGATATTCGAAATTCGAATGTAAAGAAAAGAAACTTTCCACCGCCTTCTTTAGTTCGTTTCGATGATAATGGCACGGCCTTCTTCTGTGTATTACTCTTGGCTGGGTATTGTCGAACACTTGTTTACATAAGGCGATGTTGCTACCCCTAACCAGCCCTTACCAGCCCTTACTTAACAGCCCTTCTTACCACGTGTGTATGTGTTTATATATCTATGGATACCCACTATGGCGAAATTATGGCACCCTCATAAAATATTAATAATAACAAAGTTGAAGGTTAAATAAATAAGGAGAACGATGTAAATGATCGCGTGTGAGACTGGTGGGAGGTTTTATAAATGTACATACAGATTAGGAAAAGTTTATATGAAACACGCGTCAAAGTAAATATTTGCAAACATTTAGTTGAAAGGTTTGTCGTTACTTTTTTTAAAAGCTTAAAGAAATTGAGAAGGTAATACTGATAACAATTAGTAATACTAATATCCAATAACATATATTGATCTGTTTGAAAAATAAAATTATAGAAATATTATATAATAATTTTCTTTTCAATCTGATCATTAAATAAACGGCCGGGTATAACCAAGTCTGAATAGCCTTGTTGTTAGAGCAACCATAACAAATAGCATGAGTAACCATGGTGATAGCAACACCTGATTGCCGTGTATACCCACATTATCTTTCGGTGTTCATGATATGAAATTATATTATAGACTGAAGAGATCGTATTACTGAGTCAAATTTCAACGAAAGGATCACCGATAGTCTATAATATTTTGATTTTCATGTTCATTTTTATGTGCCATATATTTTATCATGACCTATTCTTAGAATGTAAAAATCGAATTGACAAATGAAGCATATAATTGAATTGAATTGAATAATGAGAGTGTGGTGATAAAGAATGGAAAAAAATAATTAGAATTGAATCTAAAAATGATTCAAGAAACGTTGAAGAGATGGTCATGTGAAGTATGGGATTCGCGTAAGATTGAGTTAACAATAGATATTAAAATTTTGTCAAAATAATCTTTATATATTTACATTTTCCGACTGTACCTCCTCATTGTATCATCTTGTCTCCGATTTGTCCACAGTCCGCTGAGAGGGCTTCACTGTCCCACTCCTCCCCACCCTCCCTTACATAATACAATCTCCACATAAAGTAGCATAATACGTGTCGCTGAATGGCTAAGCTGCTTCCTTCTTTACCGGCCGGGCAATCGCGTGTGGATGGTACGCCTTTTAGTGAGTCGGATGCAGATCATTAGGGGTCAACGACGGGTCTGGGTCGTTGATTGTTGACGAGGCTATTCACACCCTGCTGTGTGTGATTGATTGTCGCGCTGATAAGGTGATGGGTGATGTATGATTGTCATCCTCAGGGAAGATTGATGATGGAGAAGGGAAATAGTGTTTTAATCGAGGGTGGGAAGATGATACGAAACATCCTCGAACAACATTGATCAAAGAATGAAGCTAATTGGAGGATAAAACAGTGCTGCTATAATTTTTTCTATAGGTTCATTGCTTAAATTAAGTATGGTTTTTAATTAGCTTTTTAATCCAATTGACGACTAGTGATTGACCCGCACACAAACGTCACAGAACAAAACATCCAATCAAATGGGCTGTTTGTTATGTGGGAAAATCGACATTGCCTATCAGAGTATCTCTAAAAGCCCACATGAAGTATAGATCACGGTGGCCTGCTGATAAGCCACGCCTATCACTAGTGGTCAATTATAATCCAATGTTGAATAGATTCACAGTTACTTATAGGTAGAGCCTTCTTCTTCATAAAAATTATTCAGATGCTTTCACTGCGAAGGGTTGTATTTGATCAAGGTAGAAATAATGTGAAAATTATTAAACTTGAATTACTGTGAAATAGTTTATCATTAGACAATGAATCAAATATCTTTATTCATATCTACTTAAATAGGTTCGGTTTCACAAACCGATTGTTAGTTTATCAAGCGATAGTTAGCGGGTCAACAATTATTGTTATCACCCTTGGTTACTCATTCCATTCTTATTTCGTACCTTAACCAACAGTTAGAGGATTAGCACTTGACCAAGATTCGTGGAATCGGTTCTTATATTATAGAATCGGTTCTTGGTTCTGTATGGACCAATTACCTCGAAAGAGGGTAATTGGTGAATAATTGGTAAAGGGAAATAAACATACTCACAATTACTTACACTTACTTCACATGACCTCAGTGAGTGGTCAGGGGTCAATGTGATAATTTTGATTATTTTGGAATGGATCTCTAATTGTCGCTAAAATGACTAATTTTGCATATTTTTTTACATTATAAGCCTATAGTGCGTATTTAGAGACAACAGTAATGCAAATAATTGGAATAGGCAGATGTCCCACACACAATCCAAGAGGCATATCTCGCCAAGTGTGTATAAGTTTTACCGGGGGGGGGGGGGGGGGGGGGGGGCGTGTGTGGGTGCCAGCCCATGTTTATGAGTGTGAGATGTGATACCTTTGTGCTGCTACTCGCCACCGAGAGGCGCAGCCCCCCAGAGGTCACCTGCCCCCCCCCCTCCCCCACCCCCCAAGAGCTCTCGTTACGGACAGGAAGAAGGAGGTACTCGGGTAAGGGAGAAGAAACAACCCCCATTAGGGTGTCGGGGGAAATGTGCGAGGAATAACATTGCATGCGAATTCAGGGTTTTGCAGTTCATGTCAATATGAGGACCGTACCCTTGGCACGTCCTATTTTATTAAAATCAAAGTTTTATTATGGGAATTATATTATATAAATACATATATATATATATATATATATATATATATATATATATATATATATATATATATATATATATATATATATATATATATATATATATTTAATATGATAATAATAATATTATTATCAGAATTATTATCAAAAAACGCCAAATTTGTTAAAAAGGAGGGGGGTGTACCCTCAGCGTCCCCTTCTTTGAGATTCAATTTCGGGGCAGAAAGAGGGCAGCACAAACGAGAATTTCAACGGCACAAACATAACACAAACGATTGGCATCATCAAAATTTTGATTTTTAACGTCATTGGATAAAATTTGGAATAAATAAATTCCGAATCATTTCAAATTCTTACAAAGTTACTTCTTTGCCTTATTGACCGGACGCCGCCATTAGCAACCAGATTCTCGGCAACAACGGCGTCTTTGTAATCATCAGTCAAGGATCCACTAACCAAACACCCCCCCCCCTCCTCCCCCCCCCCCCCTCCCATCGCATGGTCAACCACATTTGTCTTCAACTCTGACTTCTTTGACTAGTGTTAGCCCGGTCCCAACTCGATTCCATGCTCGTCCGTCAGAAGGATTTACCGCCCTCTTCCAGCTCCTAGGACCCCGTAAGGCGCATGTGGGACGAATAAAGACTTCCTTTATGTCCGTGTGAGAGCTGGGTCTCGACATTCAGGGTGTATTGTCCAATTAACGCGATTTGTGATTTTACACAAATGTAGAAACATTTGGAGTGAAAAGTGTGAAATGACAGAAGTACGTATTTAGTTTTTATTATCATGGGAAACGCGACAATTAGCGTCATTTATTCATTCATATTGGGTAATTGCTGTATAATGATGACTGAGATCTATTGGCGACGGTGAATGATGAGTGAGATGATGGGAAGATAAGATGGAAGGTTATTTTAACACGTGTTTCTGGATGGTGGGAAGGAGTCCTGAACGACAGAGGAAAACCATGTAACATCTCTGTCGAGATGGTCGATCATGGCTGAAGTCGAACCCCGGTCTCCTGAATGACGGTTCAGCGTGCTAGCCCATGTCTAAGGTCTTAAATATTTGTCCTAATCAAAGAGATAAGATGATCGAATATTCCTTCTTTCAACGCAAATATTTCAATTTATCATTTCCTCATTTTATTATACTATAATATTATTTTACATTTTGTTAAAATATGTTTCACTATATTTTTTGTTGTTATGAACGTCATCGTGATGCCCCTTCCGAACGATCCTACCTTGTTATCCATAGCCCCAAATTTATTAATAATTTTGTCTCAGAATTTTGATGTTGTTGAATAGAAAACTACAAACAAGGTCCGGACTTGTTCCGCCTAATTCTCTCAGAATACATAAAATATTATTTTCTAAATTCCTTTAATTTTTTACTCTGCATTTTTTGTGAGCTTTCAATGATAATGTCATCATAACGATGAGTTATTTCCGACATTCCTCAGCAAACATGCTCTTTAGCATCCCTAAACAGTGTCGAATATCACCGAAGAATGCCGAACAAAGCCGATCTGTATCTAAACGACGAGGAATATGCTTTGAATCACAACTAATTGGAAGGAAACGCGTCGTTGCCCCGCCAAAAGACATTCTACTTATTCACCACACATCTGGGGTTTCTTCCGAGCATCTCCCTTCCAGCTTCCGATCGACCGTCTCCCCTATCAACTACCACTGCAGCTCAGTGGTTCCGACCATTCGAGACATTTTTACCTTGAAACTGAAGTGGGCCTCTAGTTTCCATCCCATCTATCCAGGCAATTTCCTGTGCTTTCTCCACAGCCCGGTGTGTTCAGCTAAACCTACTGTTTGGTTTATCGGCAGTTAGTGAAGGACATTAGAGCCTGAAGACAGGAAGAAATGTGGGAAGAATTATAACTAATTATAGAAAATAGACCTACTTGGATAGGGCCGGATACCAGCGTGTAAGGCCTTATATATTAGAGGCTGGAAGAGTTGGTTAGGGGGTGACGGAACCCCGGGGGGAGGGGGGGAGGGAGGGGTTAATGCCATCAAGATCACAGTTGATGATAACTTTGTAATAACATCGAAATTTGAATATAGATTGATTGGATGAGCGAAGCGAAGACTCAATTACACTATACCGAAAAAAAAGTGTCTGTTTTTTTTTTTTTTTTTTTTTTTTGTTCGCGCTCCACAGGTCAGACAAAAATTCAAAATCAGTTGAAACTTGGCACACACATGAACCCCTATCTGACTTGATGCTGCATAGTTTTGAGGCACGATCGGTTGAACAACTTCTGAGAAAACTCATTCCAAAGTTTTCAAAAATCCCATTAGAATAAGCCGGAGGAAAACATTCGTGAAAAATATTTCATCAGAGAGGATTCAAATTCTCAGAGAATTTCAATCTGATAATGATACACATTATTCCGAACTTTTACTCAAATCGGATCAGCCGTTTCGATGTAAAAAAATATATAATGTTATTTGTGTCAATTATTCAAAGCTATTAAGATACCTATTAAATCAAAGCAACAAGTGTCACCACTTGATTGTAAACGATTAAAACAAAGCCTTCTTGATTATCATATAAACTAGGCAAACGCGTTATGTGTTTCCGCGTTGATGGATGAGCTGGAACATATCAACTTATCTTTGGATTGGTTATTATATATATATACACCTTGAGATCCAAACCATTACATCACTGCCATCTCATTTTACATTAATAATCCATACAATGATAATAAAGAAGGCTTTGTTTTAATCGTTCACAATCAAGTGGTGACACTTGTTGCTTTGATTTAATAGGTATCTTAATAGCTTTGAATAATTGACACAAATAACATTATATATTTTTTTACATCGAAACGGCTGATCCGATTTGAGTAAAAGTTCGGAATAATGTGTATTATTATCAGATTGAAATTCTCTGGAAATTTGAATCCTCTTAGATGAAATATTTTTCACGAATGTTTTCCTCTGGCTTATTCTAATGGGATTTTTGAAAACTTTGGAATGAGTTTTCTCAGAAGTTGTTCAACCGATCGTGCCTCAAAACTATACAGCATCAAGTCAGATAGGGGTTCATGTGTGTGCCAAGTTTCAACTGATTTTGAATTTTTGTCTGACCTGTGGAGCGCGAACAAAAAAACAAAAAAAAAAAAAAAAAAAAAAAAAAAAAAAAAAAAAAAAAAAAAAACAGACACTTTTTTTTCGGTATAGTGTAATTGAGTCTTCGCTTCGCTCATCCAATTATTAATGTAAAATAAGATGGCAGTGATGTAATGGTTTGGATCTCAAGGTGTATATATATATATAATAACCAATCCAAAGATAAGTTGATATGTTCCAGCTCATCCATCAACGCGGAAACACATAACGCGTTTGCCTAGTAGTTTCACAATCAAGGTTGGTATGAAAGAGCAGTTAGAAGCGGCTCCTCTTGGTTGTTTCGAGGCCTCGAGGCGGTTTGGTCGACACAAAAAGCTGACAGAAAGAACATTATTGATCACTGAAGAGTGTTTATTTACATATAAAAAGGTGGTTAGAAACTCTCATCGGTGTAACAGTCAATTGATTATTTTTTTTTTTATCAAATTAGTATTCACACTTATTAGTTTTTAGTAATAATAGATTACTATTGAAATTCTGTTCACACCTCCATTGAGGATCTTTACCCAGTTTATATATAGTACACATAGTTAATATGTATACATTCAACTATACGTTTCAAGCAAGTGGTGACACCTGTTGCTTGAATTTAATTGGTATCTTAATGGCTTTGAATGATTTACAAAAATTACATTATATATCTTTTTACATCAAAACGGCTGATCCGATTTGAGTGAAAGTTCGGAATAATGTGTATCATTATTATATTGAAATTTCCTGAGAATTTGAATTCTCTTGGATGAAATATTTTTCACGAATTTTTTCTTCTGGGTTATTCTAATGGGATTTTTGAAAACTTTGGAATGAGTTTTCTCAGAAGTTGTTCAACCGACCACGCCTCAAAACTATACAGTATCGAATCAGATAATGATACTTGTGTGTGCTAAGTTACAACTGATTATGTATTTTCATTTGACCTGTGGAGCGCAAGAAAATAAAGTACTTTTTTTCGGGTATGGTAAAATTTAGTATTCGCTTCGCTCATCCAACAAATTGAATTGATAATGATTTTCAGTTAATAAGGCTTCTCGCATTTCTCTCACTGGGAAAAATTCCTATAAAAATTCATTATTGAACAAATTCGTAAAACCATGCACAGTATTTCATATTTAAATATTATTATTAGTACCGAAGAAGCAGAATAACAAATGTCAGTATATATTGAATGAAATATGCTGTATCCAATTCAAATACTCGGAACAAATTTACTGACAAAGCATCATTATTTCACATTCTCCAATACTTATTAAACTTGTGTAAATTGCATTTAAGTGGTGCGTATTGAGAAATGACTTCTTCTTACTCCAACAATGTGAACCAGTTTAACGAGCCACTAAATCGATCTTCTATTCCACTGATTCTGTCTGATCTATACGTCCCAGGTTCGTGTCCCGTCCATCACTCTGCTCACACAAGATCACTTACTCCCTCATGTCTCATGTGCTCGCTTATAGCTGGATCCTCTCTCTCTCTCTCTCTCTCTCTCTCTCTCTCTCTCTCTCTCTCTCTCTCTCTCTCTCTCTCTCCACATATACCCTACACCTGATCCACGACGGTAGGTCCACTACCAACCTGACAAACACAAACATCACCCTCACATCTCTGTACAAGTAGTTGTTTGGTATTATTATTTTTCATGACGAGGTTTAGGATAGAAAACGCTACTACATCTTCAAAATTGTTCAAAGACAGTCACAACTTTGAAACTAGATTCTAATCAATAATTTTGATAATTTATTTCCCTAATTTTAGAGAAAAACTAGGGATCGTCATCTCAATTTCAGAGATTACAATTATTATTTTTGTCCTCCAGAGACCACGAGTCATGACGTAGACATTAACGATTCTATACAGAAACATGAACAGATCGAGTAATGTCTACGTCACGACTCAGAAAAAATACCGGGTCCTGGACAAGGATATTAGATACTGACTATTAGTATCTAACCTCCTTGGTCCTGGAGGACAAATAAATTGAATTTCTAAAATAGAGACAACGCATGATTTCTAGTTTTCTATAAAATCAGGGAAATAAATATCGTGATTATTCCTTCAAATCTAGTTTCAGGGTTGTGCTGTCCTTTAAATCCTGAAAGTTTATCGAGATAACGCATAATTTCCAATTGATTAAGTTCCAATGAAATGAAGTTCCAATTTGATCAAGTTCCAATACAGTCAAGTTCCAATTGATGCTTCTTTTTCACCATTGCTTCTTTTCATTTCTTTTTCCCATGAATGTTGAATACAAAAAAAAAAAAATTGGTGGTAAATTTACTGAAAATATTTTGTTATACTTATAATTATATTGTTACATTGATTTTGTGTGAGTTTTCATAATGTTTATATGTCTCTGTGTGTACGACAACTGTATGTATTTATGTATCCTTCTGTATTTTGTTGTATTTTCCGTGTGTTTAATTTTGTTTCTGAAATGTATGTGAATTATGTTTTAAACTGGTTAAATGGAAAAACGGCCCTGCCGAATTTCTTCAGCAATAAAGTTCCTTCAATCATAATAATTATCTCAGTTTTTACGACTGTTTAGTTGGTACACGCCAGTCTACTCACGTGGTCATGTGTATACGAAGAGTAAAATCACTAATAGGTAAGATTACAATCTTGTATTGCTTCGGACGTTATTTATATTACAACTTCGCATGATGTAGCGCGTAATATTTACGATTGATTTCTTATAACATACTAATTGGAAAAATGAAAAACAAGATTCCACATATGAACATGAAGCTATAAATTCCATCATCGATAATCTACTATCGTGGCTCGAAACATCCTATCGTTTATGATTATATATAGAGGAAACACCCAATTTAAACCATCCCAATAAGTAAATATGGTATCGATGGATGGAAACACCCAACCGTTTCGGTTAATTCATAGGAGAAACAGTCGATCGGAATTGTAGATTCTGAAGTAATGAGGTTTCGTTCGAAATTCAAATAAAAAAAGTAGTTATTTAATGCTTAAGCTTGCCGCGTTTGATTAACAAATTCAAAAAAAAAAGAACACAGTACACATTTGAAACACGTCCAAGGTGCATATAATGGATATTATATTATATTTATTACAATGGCAATTTAGAGTGGACGGCTGATTGTAGGAATATCTCAACAATGGACATGAACTGGAGGAATTGGAGTAAAATTAAATTGCCAATTAAGATTATGCGACGTGGCAATTGGCCATGTTTGAGAATATATCGCGTCGATAAATCGATGTGGATGTATTTAATCTGCGGGTTCTTGACAATTAACGACAGCCTAATGTCTCAAGCGAGGAATGTTAATTATTTCAGAGCTGGCCATGGACTATGTACGTGTTATTTACGAGGAAAAGATTCAGCAGTAATTGTAAGAACTGGAGGGAGGTACGTGAAGACAATTCCTGAAGGAGAATATATAAGTAATAATAAAGTGCATAAATAGAATCTTGAAAATTCAATATCTTAATTTGAAACAATTATATCATGAACCAAGATGTATACATATTGAATCAAAATTGATTCAATAGAAAAAAATATCTCATATTGAATGGAATATATATATATATATATATATATATTATATATATGTATATATATATTTATTTCATATATATATATATATATATATATATATATATATATATATATATATATTTATTTCATATATATATATATATATATATATATATATATATATATATAGATATATATATATAAATATATATATATATATATATATATATATATATATATATATATATATATATATATATATATATATATATAGATATTTATATATATATATGAAATATATATATATATATATATATATATATATATATATATATATATATATATATATGAAATAAATATATATATATATATATATATATATATATATATATATATATATATATATGAAATAAATATATATATACATATATATAATATATACATATATATATATAATATATATATATATATATATATTTATATATATATATGAAATATATATATATATATATATATATATATATATATATGAAATAAATATATATATATATATATATATATATATATATATATATATATATATATATATATATATATGAAATAAATATATATATAAATATATATATATATATATATGAAATAAATATATATATATATATATATATATAATATATACATATATATATATAATATATATATATATATATATATATATATATATATATATATATATATATATATATATATATATTAAAAATATATATCAATGATCTAACCATCATCTATTTTGTCCTGTTATGACTGACTAGTCCCATGATTCCATCTTGTGAGCCTGTAGTCTCTGGGAAGATGTGACTTGGTTTTATCTCGACATGTAAATATCCCAGCACGGTAAACACACGTCATGCACACAAGACAGCTCACCAGGCTGTTCGGGTCGGATTACCTGGCGGTACATCATGCCACAGGTGTGTGTGGTTCACCTTCGTATGCATGTGTTCTAATCCACATCGTTCGTTGTGTCTGTACTTGGTTTAGATTTGAATGTAAATTGGATGAATTGGATTTAAATTTGAATGAATTGGATGTAAATTGGTGTAAATTGCTAAATTGGTTTACCATTAGGGTTGGATAATCGATTCTATTTGCAAAAGGGGGAAATACAAAGGGGAGGTTGATTGACTTGACATTTTTCCTGTCACAGTTGATTTTCTTGAGAATTTTTCATCCAGGATATATATGTATATATAGCAATGCTACTGAAGAGGTGACCGATAAAGGTCATGAAACGTTGAGCTTTCGAGAATAAAACTAATTAGTTTAATATAGAATTATAAGAGTTTGTTTTATTTTATCATTATTACACAACTTCATCCAAAAATATTCACTTTATAGCATATATATATATATATATATATATATATATATATATATATATATATATATATATATATATATATATATATATATAGAGAGAGAGAGAGAGAGAGAGACAGAGAGAGAGATCTGAAAATTAAAAATATTGGCAATTTGGAAACAATTGGTAATAGAATGATGATTGATTTCTATAATGAAGGCGATTAAAGAGGAAAATCAACAAAATGAAGCTTTCCGTTAATTCAGTCGGTCGAGAAATTGCTTTGGCAGCCGAAGTCAAGTCGGGTGCGTGTTCGATTCCCGCATATACAGCTTGGGTTTCATCCGCTCAGTCCTACCCCTGAATAACTCAGCATTTGATGGGGTCGTTGATGAAACATTAACAATCTAGTATAGAATAAGATTAGTGGGGATTACATTTATATATAGAAATAAATATATGAGAACTGTTTCTTGTCATTTGATCTACCGTCCTTCCTTCCAGATCTTTTATAAAATGTCACAATCACAAAAAAAATGTTATGGAAGTGTAATATGTATATTAATCAAGTGACATAAGTTCAATTCGACAGCAAGTGTAACTCAAAGACAGAGCATAACCGTAACCATGGTGATGCTGTGGGAAAGATTATGATATCGCCATCACCTGCTGAAGGGAATCACGGTGTGCATTTGATTACATTATATTTATATCAAATCATTTCTCATCTCTTTGCATACCTTAATTCATCAGTTGAGATTATTCAAATCCTAGAATAAGAACCCTTTGTGGATCTTAAGAGGGTTCGGTTTGAACCGGAAAAAAAAACAAAACGCTTCATAAAACACACTGAATGGAAGATCGGACTTACAAAGTAAAAAACGAATAAATTTACTATTAAAAAAAAAAATAGTTTGTATTAATAATTTAGAAATGTTATAAAAACAATTTTGATTGAATTGAGTTTGGCATGGAGTGTGAACTGTTCGCACCTGCCCATAAATACAAAAAATCTGGTCAACGCCTTTTATATCGACCCGAGTGAATAATCTTCAGCTATACGATATTTATTCAAATATTTTTTTTAGATGTTCTGAAATAAAATAAAAACAGTGTTTGCTAAGCGATTACGACCTTATGAATTCAGTCGCAGGTTATTTAAAAAAAAAAACTACGTCTTCTTCAAAAGGATTTACATTTGTATTGAACGAAAAGAGATAACTCGAAGAAAAGGAGATAAATAGATGTGAGTGTAATCGTGTAAGAACCTTGTGGTTTAAACTTTGAAAGATAAAACGATGAACTTGAACTTTTAACCACAAATATTGACGGAACATTTCTCATGGCTATAGGCGTGTATTGACTGACTAGGAAAACGCCATATATGCGTTGTTAGACGAGCGAATTGTAATAGTATGTCGATTTTTTGCCACAATTTTGCCTACATCCGCCAATTGGGTGGGTTAAAACTGCTTCGAGTGGTACCAATTTAGCACATTTTATGTTTTTTTCTTCAAAATGGCTGACCCGACCAAGCTGAAAGTTTCCAGAAATGTGTATCAGAATTTAATTCAACTCCACGCAAAATTTCATGTTCTTTGAAAATATTTTTTTTCCGTCGTGTTATTCTGAGGGTATTTTTTAAATTTCTAAAATTCATAAAAATAAAAGTTATCACCCGATAATGCCACAAAACTATACAGATCTAAGTTAGATGAGGAACCATGACGAAAAAAAGTTTGAAGTTGAAAGCTGTAGCCGTTTGACCTGTGGAGAACCGACCAAAAAACATGAAAAAAAAACATACAAACGAACACCAATTTTGTTCAGTATGTCAAATTGAATCGTCGCTAAAGCTCGTCCAATGAGCGTCGTTAGATAGGCCTGGAGGTGTACTGACAACCAATCATCGAAACAATTCAGACAAACATACAATATCGTGGAAAGTGAACATAAATATGTTTCTTTACTTTATCGTTAATACAGCTTTGGACTTTTCCCATGAATCGGTTTAAATCCGTTATGAAGAAAAACATTATATAATGCAATTTAATTTTCAGCTCAGACCCATCGGAAAAAAGTAACAGGTAAAAGTAGGCGTGAGCCCAGCAAATGCTCATTACAATAATCATCAAAATAATCGATAATACTAATCATAATTATCAATAAGAAATGATCGAATCTATATGACCCAAAAACTATACAGTTCCAAGTAGAATGACTTATTCGATCGAAATTATCAATTTGAGAAGACACTGATTCAATAGTTTCAAAATCAAGCCTTGCATAATTATAATAACTTTCTGTTACATTCCATATAAACTATCTCAGTCATCTCGCAACGAACTGCAGCGTTTTCCCGGTCCGAGTATATAAGTACAAGGCTGTGGAAATACCTCGCGTTTATAAGCCAAACGGTAGGCCATTTAATCGGGGTGCAGAAGGCTGTGAGATGATCGAAGCTTGCACTTAATTCCTACAATCATCTCCCCCCCCCCTTCCCCCCTGATCACCCGGCTGGCTGAGGGGGGCGGGATGTGAGGGCGGACCACGCAGCATCCAAGGATCAAGGATCAAGGATCAAGAATCAAGGATCAAGGACTGAACCTGTCGACTGGCAGGTGTGCCACTGATAACAACGAGGCGCTGACTGAGTGACGGTTGCCATGGTAACAAGCACGGTGGATCAGTCGGTATAACAGGTTGTTGATTTCTATTTCACTCGTCGTTATTAAGTATAAGGTAGATTTGTGAAATATCTCGTAAAGCTGAGACAGATTGACTTGAACTTAGCAGTAAAATCAGACATAGAACCAATCATTGCAAGGCCTGGAATGCAATAACAAAACAAACAAACAAATAAACAAAATTGTTGAAATTAAAAAAAAAAAAAAAATGAGTTTCGAAGGTTTCGAAAAGTGTGTAGGATAATTTGCATTGTTGTACAAAATTTTTTTGGGAAAATATTTGGTAAATATTTAAATAAATAAATATGTAAGTATGTAAGTAAATATGTTTTTCTCATTTGACTCAATGTTAATGCTTTATATATAGATCAATTAGTTACAGACAAAATGATAATGATAATAATATGAATGAAATTGGAATGTGATACATATATATAATTATGAAATATACTATAATATGAAATACAATGACCAAATCGTCAAATGTCTCCTACTTCTACCGTGCAAGTTCAGTTGGACAGAAATAGCTTTGTCTTCTTTCAAATGTGTTTCACATTGTGTTATCAATATGTTATACTCTCTTCAAGTTGTGTATAACTGATGATCATTGTTTGCTCAACGACCCCACCAACAGCTAGGTTATATGGGGGTACGAATGAGCAGGTGATTATGAAACTATGAAGTGATGATAAGTGAAAAGACCTTTAAAAAAACATGCCTTATAATAGACTCGAACCCATACCCAACGGTGACGTTAGTTTCTGAAGCGGTGCCTCAGCTGACCGAGCTACGGAGGGCGCCAATTGTAAACCATACAAAGACAAATAGAAACATATCTATCTATCTGGAGAAAACCACTTTCAAATTGTAATGTTTACAACTAATTGTATCAGTACCGGGTACCGGGTACCGGTATGAAAGAAGGAACCGGAAAGCCGTTCCGGTGCGTTCCGTTACGACTAAACCACTGCCACAATTCAGTGTTACCAACATACTTCATCGTAATATATAGAAGGTGTATACCGACTCACGTCTTCAAAGTGAAATATTTCCGGGATTAGAATTCCAAGTCCAGGGTCCCGATTGCCTGTGGCTCAACTATCGCTTTCATATCGAACTATATAAAACAACAATGATATACACGGCTCAGTAGAATTATAATGTTGGTAGTTGCATTTGTTTTGTTTTTTACGAAAATTATAGATTTTGTAATTTCAACAATGCCACCGGTACCATAGCTATACTCTTATCTTTATTTATTTATTTATTTATTTATTTATTCAATAATTCCTTTAACCCTCTTCCAAGGAAATCGGAATGGTTGGCAGCTTACAATTATCAGCTTACAATATCAGCTTACTAACTTATAAATGTGGCTTATAACATTACATGATATTGAGTAAATCCATTAATAATTAACAATAATGATAATGATAGTAATATTTGTAATATATTATATATATTAGTAATCTACATCTGGTTCACAAGGGAATCCGCTAAATCGCTACAGGTAATCGGGACCTTTGGCTCTCAACTGACTGCAAGAAACCACAAATACCGTCCATGTTGTTAGTAAGGAAGTCTGTCTTTACATTATGCTGGCGTACGTTGATCGTGTCACTACTGATATTGTAATGAATGAACTAATTATGAATATCTGTTTAATTTGACGCTAGTTGATGCGTCAAATGGCTCGGCTGAAGCATCACGCACTGCAGCACGCACTTGTGGAGCTAATTACTGCTGTCATTGCACGATCTCGAGTACAGTAATTGACTGTCCTGTAATTAGCATCGACATCTAACCAGCTTACCGGCTCACAGCGATATTCTCAGCAATGCTCTCAATTCTGTTTCAATCGTTTCAAGATTTTCTTGATTCCAAGCATGTTTATTGATGAATAGATTAATGGGTGAATAAATAGATGAATGGATGAATAAAATGTTTCAATATAAAAATATACATGCATATAAAATAAAATGAAACAAAATGTACCAATGTTCAGATGAATTAGAACAAATAAGAGAGAATAAAACCAATGCGGATATATCAATGAAATTGAAGATTCGACGTAACGTGAAATAGTATATGCATTAGAAATCTTTCGAAATGAAATACTTCTTTTTTTTATCGCAATTAGAATGTAGCAGAAACGAATTTTAAAGTTCAAAAACATTCCGTCATGATTCTTATAGATTCATTGAACAAGGTACAGATGTAGCGTGAGTAAATACAAGGGTGAAACAAGTTAATTCGCTGATTATTGCTCAATCCACTAATCATTAACTGGCTATTATGAGGAGATAACATCAATTCTAATTGCCGGTTACAATACGAAATAAAGAACAAGCAATGAAATCGTCCGATGAAATTAGCATATAAGCCTACTATTTTTTTTTAATAACCGTTAATCATAAATTTTGTGAATTAAATTTCTGTTGCTTGGTTCATTCCCCAACACCGCGTTCTGGTGACCAAAACTGCCTCTTGCTCCAGTGAAACAATCCCAGTGGCCGTGGTTTCTCTCATTCAGGTAGAGACAGACAGTAGAGATCAACAGGTCTGTCCCGGGCAGGTGTTTTACCCTCCAGGGGGGGGGGGGGGGAGATTGATGCACGTCCGTTACGAGAACCATCACTCACCCCACATTCTAGCGCTAATTACTAGATAGGTGTCCTCGAGAGATGAAGGTTCCGAGTGACCGTTTTCCCCATCCCACATCATTAGCATACGGGTGGTTCGAGTCCTCATATCTCGTGTGTAACTTGTAACCTCGAGAGATGGAGGTTCCGAGCGACCGTCCCCCCTATCCCACACCACTAGCGCACGGGTGGTTCGAGCCTTCAGGATAGAGTAAAGCTGTGAAGACGTGGTAGAACATTTAGTGCACTATCCGTCCGCGGTGGCTTACCCTCTCCCATGTGCAGGTGCACGGTGGAGACACTCTACTGCGCATGACCAAGCAGTTTTATCAGTGCTGTGCAGACTTGTTTCTGTGAGAGATGAAGGTACCCATCGACCGTCCCTCGTATCCCCCACGACTGCCGCACGGTTGGTTCGAGCCCTCATCTCTCGTGACGGGGTGGATATGGCTGTGATGGAATGAGGTGAACTGTGTTAACTGAGACGAGTGGTCGAGTGGTAACACACTGAACCGTCATTCAGGAGACCGGGGTTCGATTCCCGCCACGGTTGACCATCGTGACAGGGGTATTTCATGGTTTCCCTCTGTCGTTCAGGTCAATACTGGGATGGTTCCTTAACAACAGGCCACAACCGACTCCTTCCTACCTTCCAAAACACCTAATAAAATAACCTCTCATCTCATCATCTCATCATCTCATGTATCATTCACCGACGCTAATAGATCGTAGCCATCAGTGTAGTGCGTCGTTAAAACCCAACAGCATTAACCACAATCACCCACTTGGTGACGTCAAATATCAGAGCCACATCGAGTTTTATAGGATTCTTTAATGTAAATTTAAATGATGTATTATAATCAAGAAGACCGTTTTCGGACACTTCTTGTCCGAATGTGTCTAAAAATAGAATTGTGGTTGATGCTATATGAAAAATAAACATTCGAAGTAATCCAAGGTCTGTAGATGATGAGTAAGCTGACAGAATATTCTGCATCCTGGATTTTCATTATTTCAAGCTCATCTCATAATTCGCATTTTTACCCTGCATCTCCCTGGTATATAATATCAACTCAGAATACGTCCTTTATCTGTCGTTCAATCATGTTATATTCCTTGTATCCCTTCTTATTGCTGTCAACACATCACAAGCATCAAGAAGTTCAATTGGCATCCTTAGAAATCACCTTTGGTCAACATATGAGGTCCTTATCTGGTCTCTAAAAAACAAAAGATTTCACGCTCTAAGATATTTTCAGTTGTTTCATCAAGTCACCTGGTTTGTTAATAGATTTCATTGTGTTTAAGAGTCCACGGGAGTCGATTTAGCGAGATATCAGTTTCTTGGTGATAACTTCTGAAAGGTATGAGATATCAGAATCTCAATACGCAAGAAACACAGATAATTATAATAGCTTCAAGATGATATAAGTTATGAATATTCAAGTCATGTCACATAACTGTCAAACGTCGACAACTAAAAATGGTGTTTTCTTTAGCTGTCAACCCTTCACAGTTAGGCAACATGACTCGAATAGTCATAACTTATAATATCATGAAGCTATTATAATTATCTGTGTTTCTCGAGTATATTAGAATCTTGACTTATTAGATGAGCGTAGCGAAGCTTTCCATTTCACACCCTGAAAAAAATGGGCTTCGTTTTTATGTTTTTTTTTTTTTTTGTAATTATGTACGCGGCATACAGGTCAGAGAAATAAATCAATCAACTTGAAACTTTTTCTGAACGTTGGTGTCATACCAGAATAGGTTGGGATTGTTATTCAGAGGAATCGGAAAATAAATTTCCGGAAATTTTTCCGGAAAATAATCGGAAAGTTTGGAAAATCCTCATAAGAATAACCCGGAGGAAAAATACTTGAAAAACAAGAATTTTTCAAAAGCTCTCAAATTCTCACAAAATATGAAAAATACTATTATACACCTTTTCAGAGATTTTCACAACAATCGAATGAGAAATAATGAAGAAAACGCAATAAACGTGTACATTTTATTGAATATTTGGATCAATTGGTTTTGCAGAGTGTTTATGCGACAGGTTGCAGGTTACTATGAATATCAACAAGTTGCAGGTAAGGTTTTTGAACGTTTGAAGTAAGTCAAGGTTTGTAGACGTAAATTGAGCTGACAAGTTATTTTTCATTCTAGATTGCCATACTTCTAAGCTCATCTCACAACGCGCATCCCGCGTTTTCCTAGTATACCGTTCAGAAGTTATCACCAAGAAACTGATATTTCGCTAAATCGACTCCCGTGGACTCTTGAGATAATTTCTCTGTAGTGTATGGATTATTTACCACGTGAATATTTGTAATCATTCCTACGAATATTGATAATGTCATTTTACGATAATATAATCATTATTGTACCGATGCTCCAAACGATATTCTCTCTCCATCCATTGGCTTAAAAGGATTTTTCAAATGATAAAAAATTATTTACATCGTTATACTGTGTAAGAGTGACAGCTGTATTGTAGACAGTGTTCTGACGAGAACTTATTTATATAAGTACAACTGATGAAACCTGCTGACGGAAATGTCTGTTGCTGTTTTACATGTATCTGTATACGATATTCCTTGTCCAACAGTTGTTGTTGTTGTTGTTGTTGTTTAAAGCCCCCAGCAGTCGGTCAGGTGCCTAATGAAGCGCATCCTACACGAGCGTGTGACTAGGGCGTCCCGGTGCGCGCGCATCCGACGACAAGTGCGCGCGCATCCTGATGAGGGCGCCCCGACACATGCCGATACTGGTCATAATTACTACACGTTCTTTAGGCAGCCTTTTAAAATGAGGATATATATTTAAAAAACACATTTCTAATAATAATTATAATATTCTATGTGTATTTCCAAATTGAGATGAGAATTTGAATTAATATAGTTTTACCAAATGTGTTGATCTTTCTCACCCTGTAACTTGAAGATAGTTTTTGAGAAGTGGATTAATAAAGTAGGGTCTAGTACAATGAAGTGGAGTAGAGTAGGCCCATATATACTGAAAGACTGTTATCTGCTGCGAAAAATTATGGGCACAGATAGCGCAGTCCTGGTGTTGAAGTTCATTAGTTTTAAATAATCAAAATGGGGTGGTAAGATCGCCCTTGTGATGCCCCGTCCAAAGACTGCATTTCTTCAAGCATGAAGTTATATTTCACTGTATTTGCCATAATTGCAGCAAGTGCGTAAGCGACGGAGCTCTAACAATATTGATGGATAAAGTTGTCACGTTTGTTCTAGTTGGGCCTAGCACATGATCATTGGGGGGGGGGGGGGGGTCAGCCGACCCTGGGCAAGTGTGACTATCGCGCTGGGTGATGTGAGCCACGACCCGCCCAGTGGCCGGATATCCGACACCATGCAGCAGTACGAGCAGCAAGTGCGAGCAACAAGTGCGCCCGAGTGCCAGCAACAAGTGGCCGTTAAACCGCTGGCCGGGCTCTAAACGGCCGTGGCGACTGATCAACCGGAAACGGAAGAGGAATGTCGTCGACACAACGACTTGCTTGGAAATGTTCACTTGTGATTGTTATTGTATTTGAAACGCGTGTGTGAGTTATTTACCAGACACCTGTGCTATATATATGTTCTCTCTCTCTCTCTCTCTCCCTCTCCCTTTCTCTCTCTCTCTCTCTCTCTCTCTCTCTCTCTCTCTCTCTCTATTTTACTCACTCTCTCTCTCTCTCTCTCTCTCTCTCTCTCTCTCTCTCTCTCTCTCTCCCTCTCCCTTTCTCTCTCTCTCTCTCTCTCTCTCTCTCTCTCTCTCTATTTTACTCACTCTCTCTCTCTCTCTCTCTCTCTCTCTCTCTCTCTCTCTCTCTCTCTCTCTCTCTCTCTCTCTCTCTCTCTCTATTTTACTCACTCACTCTCTCTCTCTCTCAAAATACAAGGTTGACAGAATCGGATTCGTTTCTTGTTTGCTTGCAGTTTTGATCACGAGTAGACTTATTATCGCAGAATGAAAATGTATAAAAATGAGAGATGAAATCTCCAGCATCTTCCCATTCAGCAAACGTTGCATTGAACGATTTGCAGTAAAAATCAACATTATGACCAATGATGACCCGATGTGGGGGCTAGTCTTGTTTCCACAAGAGATAGATGTGGGCCACCAATTGAACTTCGAACCATAAAGAACACTGGACAAGTATGAGATTTGGAGCCTTTTCGCGAATGCCACTTAAAATAACGTCCTAGGCCCAGCTAGCTCCAAGAAACTGTGAGGATTTTGATTGGATAATGTTCTCTATAGGAGAGCTAAATACTATGACAATACGATATAGTCTTGGTCTCTAGAAACTAAAAAATGTGACCTATTTTCAGCCCACCTCAAGAGCACTGCTAGGACCCAATGAAAATACACAAATACTGGGCATGTTGCCATGGTACTTGGCTCTACTAGTGATGGATAAGAAGTGAAAAATTAAAAACCAATCAAAGTTCTTAATCTTTTAGAAAGCTAGCGAGGCGCATGACATTATTTCAAGTGACAGTTGCGGTAAGGTTCTTTTGTTGTATCAAATATGTAATATAATCGATATTTAAAATTAATATTCAGTAGGCTATATTCCATCTATATATAATGTGAAGTGAAAATTCAACATTTTGCGAAATGTCTTGTCTGCAGACAGGTTCTTAATGACGGTAAAAAAGTTATGAAAACATAATTGGGCAAATACTTGTCATTTGATAGAGTCACGTGACATCCTAACTGACGCTTATAAGTAACTTGATATCTTTATCCAGTTTACCGCCTTCTAACAGACTCTAGTTGCTCCGAACAGGCTCGGGTTCCAACAGGCTCGTGAAGCTAACCACTCGACGTCTCGTTCTCTTCTCACCTGAACTGCACGGCCCATTAGCCACGGGGTGCTTGGAGCACGCATGGCTCGCTGGGATCGGACCTCGGGGCTGGAACAAAGACAAGTGTCATGAGTGAATATATGATATTTCAAAGAAAAGTGCCAATAGTAAATATGGTTTTCTATTTTTAATAATGTTGATGATATTTTTTAATTCAATCAAATTGGAGTCAGAATAATTGAGAGCGTATAATTGAAAAAGTAATAATTGACATGACTTTCGAACGGTGTAAGATATCAAAATTCTAATACATTGAGAAACACAGATAATATGTCTGTTTTTCAGCTAATATACTTGACAACTATGCGATATGTGTTGAAGGTATTGAAAGTAGGCCTATCAGTAATTCTCTCCTATATAGACGCTTGCTATTTCATAACGTTCGAAAGTTATCACCAGAGAACTGGTAATTCGCTAAATCGACTCCCGTGGACTCTTAATGATTTGTTTTTATTGAATCTCTTTTGGTTTGTATACTCTGACTCTCAAGGGCAGACTAGTATTTTCAAACATTTCTTATATTCGAATGAAAGCTTACAGATGACTTTTTGGAATATCATTACAGATTTTCATAAAATAGTTGTACGTTGAAAATATGTAACCGGTATACATCTTTTACCCAATACAATAATTGTGAAAACATTAGTCGATTGATGATTATTGTCTGCTTAACGACCCCACCAACAGCTGGGTTATACGGGGGTACGAATGAGAAGGTGATTATGAAACTATGTTGTGACGATAAGTAAAAGAACGTGTATACAAAAACCCATGCCTAGCGGTGACTATATACACTTTCTAAAGCGGTGCCTCAGCTGACCGAGCTACCGAAGGCGGCAAAAACATTAGTTTTACATTTCAGTCGATGATGTCAATTAATATAGTTTTCTGAGAATGGTTTCTGTATTATTTTTTTCCAAAAAATGAAAAAAAATCTATTGCAATGTACACAAATTGTTTTTGAAATGGTCTAACGTTGTCCTTGTACTGTTGTTATGAGGGGAGGTGACGCGAGGAACAGAATCTCGTCTCAGCTGATCTTGGCATTGACTGATGATTGTATTCAAAATGACAGCCTTTTTCTACCTAAAATCCCATTTTCCAGTTTCATTCGATAATTCCATCTCCATGACGACTCACAATGCATTCAAACAACCAATTGTTGTCGACTTTGTTCCAATTGTTGCTAATAGCTTTGTTCCAATTGTTATCGACTTTGTTCCAATTGTTGCTAATAGCTTTGTTCCAATTGTTGCTAATAGCTTTGTTCCAATTGTTGCTAATAGCTTTGTTCCAATTGTTGCTAATAGCTTTGTTCCAATTGTTGCTAATAGCTTTGTTCCAATTGTTGCTAATAGCTTTGTTCCAATTGTTGCTAATAGCTTTGTTCCAATTGTTGCGAATAGCTTTCTTCCAATTGTTATCGACTTTGTTCCAATTGTTGCTAATAGATTTGTTCCAATTGTTGCTAACTTGGAATAGAAGACGTAGCAGAGACAATTACAAAGAAACATCATTGCTGCGTGTAATACAAGTATGGGCTTGGGCCAGAGATGAAGGGTCGAAACACCCGTGAGGTAGTGGTGTGGGATAGGGGGGACGGTCAATCGGGACCTTCATCTTCTCCTAGTTACTAATATATACTTGTATTCTCGAGAGATGAAGGTTCGAATCATCCAGTCGCTTGTGGTTTGAGATAGGGGGGACGGACGATCGGAACGTCGCCTCTCGTGGCCACAGGTACAGATCGATTGTTCGGGGGGGGGGGGGGGGGGGGGGAGTGCCATCATGAGAAGAGCGGCTGTTGTCAAAGGAGGCGCCGCTGTTGCCACGCCCCCCATTTGTCGGCATCTTCTCTTGTTATTAGCGTGTACTAGGAGGCAGTGACTGTCATTTCAGTGGAAAAGCGCGCCAAAAGTGTGTACAGTTCAGTAACAAACAGTCGGTTTTAAAGCGACACTTTTTTTTTTTTTTATAAACATTGAAACTTGACGGATTGTTTCCCAATTAAGGCTATGGATGGAAGATGGGATCGTTTGGACGGGGCACCACAAGGGCGATCTTACCACCCCATTATAATTATTCTGATTTTAAAACTGTACTTTGACACCAGCGCTGTCTGTGAACATGCTGATGAAAGTTGTCTCTTGAACAATGTTCACTCCTTTTCATCAACAGTAGATTTAAAGTTTATCTTAATGTAATGAAAAAAATTAGTGATGATAGGTCTGAATTGGTATAACTAGGCCGAGATCAAACTATCAATTAAAGGTCGTGACCGATTTGTGGTTCATCCAAGCATCACAAAGAATAAACAGGATGGACGAACAAAAGTTGTTTGTTTCAGTGCACCAGTGTACCAGAAATAGTAAAACCCTCATTCTCCAAAACTAGTTTCAAATTGGATGAGTAAGCATGTCCACAAAAAAAAACATGTTATTAAAACAAACATTCCAACCTGTAGAGCGCAAAGCGCAAACACAAAAAAAAATACAGAAAGATACATTTTGAACCGAGTGGAAGTCTTCGCTTCGCTCATACAATAACCAGTAATTAAATCAAGTATGAGCTTCGAAGATTGAAATCTTACATTGCTTATTGCTCATTACCAGACATCTCAAATCAGACACTCGAAAACAATCAACCAATCCCGTGCCAAGACAACCAGTCGCCCTTTGACCCTATAATTACGTCATTCTATTATCTGTGATTCCCTTGAAAAAAGGTCCACAATAATTGTCAGTTATCATCTCTCACGGCCTTCTATAACTCATCTCTCTCACTGCCTTCTATAACTCATCTCTCTCACTGCCTTCTATAACTAATCTCTCTCACTGCCTTCTACAACCAATCCTAAAGAATGACCACCGTTTTCTAACGA
>OZ023334.1:2297682-2307682 GCA_964007535.1 Brachyptera risi | reverse complement strand
GACATCACCGATTCTACATAGAAACATGCACAGAATCGAGTAAATGTCTACGTCACGACTCAGAAAAAAACTGGGTCTCACAGAAAAAAAAATATAATTTCTGGAATCGAGATGATGATTTCTAGTTTTCTCTAATATTGTGAAGATAAATATTGTCAACTCTAGTTCCAGGGTTGTGACGTCATCCCTGTTTGGTCGTGAATGGGCCACTACGTGTAGTCGCCACTGTGGTGAAGCGACCACAGACAACTGACTGGCTGGCTGGCTGATGAATGAAGCGAGGAAACATGAATGAATGTGGAGTCTTTACTCGCTTGAAGCAACAGGCAATCGTCCGCTCGACTGTGACAAACACAATTACCCTTCAGGACCGTCACACGATCTAGATACAGGCCTACTAACACTGGCCACACTGGACCCTATTGCATTACCTCTCTAGAAGGATGACAGGGTTCAATACTGAACCAGTAATATACGTTATATTGAAGTATTATATAATATTATGTTAATGGCCACCCCGTGGCTCAGTCAACTATCTTACTGCACGAGGAACTGAAGGCAGTTCGGGTCTCGCATAAGACATGGGTTTTTGTATTCCCTTTCACATCCATCGCTTCATTATAATCTGCTCATTCGTACCCCAGTATGACCTAGCTGTTGGTGGGATCGTTAAAAAATTATTATAATATTGTTTAAAAGTATTGTATATATATCATAACAATGGTTTATAATTATGTGTTCCGGACTTTTGGGAACCGAATTACGGCTTTTATCTGCGGTGAAGAAGTATTCCAGACAGCGCAGTCAAAGTGTCAAAGTATACACTGTTTTTAATTCGAAATGGTCCATATATATAATGATTTATATTGTTGACAAGACTTCCTCGAAGTCTTGACACAACCAAGAGTTGACGCTTCAAACTGATTCTTGAATTCATCCTTAGCAACATAGGGAAACAATAATCGTACATGGAAATTCAGAAGTTAATAAAAAAAGTATAGATATACACTGAATTTGGACAAGAGTGTACTCTGAATAATTAAATGAAACCATAACTATGAAAAATAACTAACTGAAATTAACCTAAAATGACTAATAAATATAGCATAAAACTATCAAAATCACCCAGGGCGTAATCTTTACAATGTTAACGTGTAACATATAAGCTGTTGTTCGGACTTTCCGTCTGACCGTGTAATGAAACTACTTCACACCATTCAGAGAGATAGCTGTATCTTATTGTTGTCTTGCACGGTTCAGGTTATATGGTCATTTATATCTGTGAAATCCCCCTGGCGGGAACTATTTGCCCAATCAAGACGGGGGACGCCTTAAATCTAACAGTATAGTGTCATACAAGGTGGCATCCCAGCACCGCATTACAGCTCTCTATATAACATGAAGCCGCTTCTCTTTGACTCGTCGCGCCGAGGTGTGAAGGAGTCGGCCGTGGCCTGACCGCTGCATGATGGAAACACTGAGGAAAACCACAGAACTGCACAAAATTATCTTTTCAAATCTGCGGATATTTGAATTATTTCACGAAATTCTATTTGAAATATCATCCGTAGGGAGATGACAGTCTAGATTACCATAGCAACTAGAAGTGTTGAGGACAAACAGGCTGCTACTGGAGTTGTAATTGGAGGTCATTGTTGTCTTCTTGTTACAACAATATGTGACGTCACTTGGAAGAAAACCTTCTACAGAATGTTCCGAAATGGCCATCCGTTGGACCGGAAGTAGGTTTTAGATTGGCTTTAGTTCAGATTAAATTAGTTTAGGATGTTTGTTTGATTTCATAGTTGGGTTAGTTTGAAAGGTTAGATTCCTTGAATTGATTAAATCGTATCATTTACATTAGTTTGGGCAGCGCAACAACAACAACAACAACAACAACAACAACAACAACAATGTCCGCATGTGGTGACAGAGACCTGTGAATAGCGGCTGCCAAAATGTTCTGTGAAATATCCTATCTGAAGGAAAAAAGCCTCGATAGAAGAGAAAGAGAGAGAAGAAAAGCAATTGAACACGACTGTCCAAGCACTGTCCCCTGGATCCGATCCAGCTGATCTGGCTGATCAGGCGATGCGTGTCAAGGTGGCTGTGCACGTCGTGGGGGGCACGACGGCTCAATGGGTAACGAATGTACGGCTACGGTTGCTCAATGGGTGAGAAAAACTCTCGTAACAGGTTGTAACGATTATTAGCCAATTAGATTCTTGTGTCGTAGTTTTTTGAATTTCGAATTCTGTGTGGATGAATGGGGTTTGGTTTGATCATCCGTGGGCGAGTTAATCGATTTTAGAACAGTTCGTGATGTGATTGGAAGAGAGAAAAAGAGGAGAGCTTTGACAGAAGAAGCGATACGGTTGACAACAATTGACAGTACAAAGTCGGAGGTACCAACTCATGACGATGAAGTACCAACAATATACATACTGATCTCTTTTTGAACTGAATTCCTTGAAAACTGTTGGGCTAATAATTTCTTCTTCTTTTTTAAAAACATTTCGTCGATTATAACTACCAATTAAAAATTATAACTACCGCTGGAATTATTACCTCAAGATTTATTGGGTGGTAAGATCGCCCTTGTTGTGCCCCGTCCAAACGATCCCATCTTTCATCTTTAGCCTTAATTGGGGAACAATGATTTTGTATCAAGTTTCGATATTTAATTTGAAAGAAGTCTTATTTCATGTAGACAGATATAGTTTGATAGAAGTTGAGTTTTAGAAAAGTTCAGTTGGCCGCGGAATAGATCCATTTATAGAATAGGATTTTTTCATTATCAATTTTCAGGAATAAAAAGTTGAATTGGAAAACAATTAAAAATCTCCTTCATCATTTTTTTCTTATCAACATCGATGGGAAATTATTGTTCTCCAATTGAGGCTATGGATGGAAGGTAGGATCGTTCGGACGGGGACTACAAGGGCGATCCAAACCACCTCATAGAATAATTGAGAAAAAATAATTCATCCAACAAACATGTCAATATTTTCAGGGATAGTCATACATTCCAAAAATTTACATGGGGAGAAAAAGTCTTCAACCTTCGTCTTGATCTTCTTCTTCTCATCATCCTGGGTTTCTTCTGTTTCCTCCGGTCTCATTTGTTTTCGCATTCATTGAAATATTGGTCATTTTAGTTCCGATTTATCAATTTTCCAATTTCATTTATGTGATCTGTTTATCCACTCTTTTATCTATCAATAATCTATCACCATGGTAGGGCCTACAATTGATAATTATATCGATCATATTTCCACCTTCAATATTTTATCATTTATTATACAGAAGGAAAACAATACATTCAATTTAAATGTCACTCTTTGTGAATAATATTTCTGAGTGTCAATGTTATCGAATAAACATCGCAAGAAAAATATTCAAGTTTGTTGTAGCCCTAGCTACATCATAGATCGATTAGACCGCAGTCTAATCGTATTGTCTTGTAAGATCAGGGTGGTGAGGATTAAGGCGAAATACTAACATACTGAACAATTTAATCTAGTTTATTAATCGTAATGATAAACCTAATACAAAATATAATAATTAGAGCAACCAGCTCCTACTTACATGGCACGCACTTGCCACCCCCCATGTTGCACTGGTTCTGCCACTTGACTACAAGTTAGGACTCCACAATGACTGACCCCAGTTTACCAAAGGCCCAACTATAAATACGAGGCTGATCTTGAATCAGCACCGCGCCCAAATTGGTCAACCAGGATATTACACCAATTAAACAGAATGTGCTAAGTCAAACTTTCAACATAACGCTACATTCTATCACAGAAATTCCACTAATATTGCATATTAAATTATGACATATTTCTGCAATAAGAATACAGTCGTCAATATTAAAAGCTGACTGTCAATAAACACATAATGCAATATGTAACGATAACAGCGGAAATTACCCAATTCATATCAATTCCAGGCCACAACAATGCCCCGACCTTTAAAAAAGACGATGCCAAGGGCACGTGCTTTTTCCCACACTAAAGACTGGAATTGGTAATTTCCAAATATCCTGAAGGGACTACCGGAAACAGAAGCACACAACAGCCAGCATAGCAACCCGCTCAGCCGCTACTAATAATCAACATTTATTAAATCCCTGATTGAATACCGAAATACAAAATCATTACAACCCGTGCAACAAATGGTATACCGGACCATTCAACCCCCCCTGGCGTCTACAGTATACTGATGGTACAAAAAGTCAATATGAACAAATCAGTCCCCTGCCTAATTAGCAATCCCTCAGCCGCGGAACATTGAGTCACTGCTCTCCAATAGAGGCACGGTAGAGTAAATCGTGTGACAGTCGAACCCCAGCCTCACTGAATAAGAACCGAACTGCTCCACACACCATAATGTATTTAATTATGATGATTAAATTTTTATCTTCATTCCCCTCTACCGCCCTTATAACTTCCCGTCCGGCTTCAAACAAGAGAAATACCACGTAGATACAAGTGAATCTGAATTGTCATAGTACGCAATCGTGCGATCCCCACTTAACTTTAAATTAACGTGTGCTGCTGCTTCCCTGTTATCCTCCATTGATCGAGTCTAATTAAATTGTGCAGACGCACCAAAATCCTAAAAATTTACAAAATTAACCCCAATGCAAAGTGCAATTTCAAAGTGCGTGCCCAATACTAACTTACAAACAGTTACAAACTACTGAATTATAACCAATTAAAATCTAGTTCAAAACCTAACTTATTAAGTTTGAACTAAAACTCATCATTCCCTGAGCAATACGAGGAGCTTGTCATCCAAAAGCGATGACTCATTATTTCTACGTTAAACCTAATACCGCCATAACGGATATAAAATTCCAAACTCCTCCTCATATTCTCAAAGAACCACAAGCTGTACCGCTCGCTGAAGCTGACGCGTCCTCCCGAAATTCACTCGAACACGGCTCCACCGACTCGGGACTCCTCCAAATTCTCCCGCACCAGGATCCCTCGGAACTGCCGTCGACTCGCGGAGACTGGCTCTTCCCAATTCGCACCAGTCCTTGAATTCCGGCCGAACGATGGTCGCCTGGATCCCGGCCACCACAACTGGGACCCCCTTGGAGACGCCACCCGGAGACACCAAATCTCCTTGTCGTGAAGAAGGGAACGCCAGGTGACACGTTCTGGATTGTCGCTCCTCCACCCTGAAAAGGTTCCCCCATCGTCGAACTTGATTCCGCCTCCTGCAAGCGTGGGGCCTGAGGTTTTCTTCAAATTCTTGATTCCCGGGTTCCTGATAGAAGTTCTCCCATCGTCGAACTTGATTCCGCCTCCTGCAAGCGTAGGGCCTGAGGTTTCTACGAATTCTTGATCCTCGGGTTCCCGATAGAAGTCCTCACTAACCGGCCTCTTCCTCCCGAGCCATCGCACTGGATCGTACCATCCCTGATACCCGACTCGAGATGCCGCCAGACACCACCAGATCACTCCAAAACTGAAAAAAGTAAAACAGCACACAACCCAAACCCATCCATACACCCAACTACAAAAATGAATATGTTAAAAATGCCCTCTTTAAACCTTATAATTTATACTTCTATTTCTATTCCTAAGATTATAGGTATGACCCGGACCCGGCGAAGTTGCAAACTGATTCCCTTCTGCAGGTTGAACCCCCACATCCCCTGGCCTAACATTAGAATGTTCTGACACCGAGTCCACACCACCACCAAGAGACGCTTGATCACATCCAACCTCCCCGGAAGAGGCCGTCTCTTCGACAGACTTACTGTCCCCTAACGATAGATCGTCTTTGGCAGAACCCTCCTCCTCAGTGGGTTTCAACTCCTTTAATTCACTTAAAGTCACTAGTTCACTATCCCTCACTTGTTCATCTGAATCATCAGCTACTTCAGATTCCAAATTGTCTTCCAACTCACTATCGGTCTCACTATCTGGTTCACCATCCGGTATAAACAACTTCAAACGGTTGATGTGCACCACCACTGATCTCGATTCGCTCATCTTGATCCTGTAGTTCACTGATCCCAACTTCTCCAAGACCTCGTATGGTCCCGTCCAGGGCTTACACAGCTTCTTCGTAAGGCCCCTTCCCACAACAACGGTGTGCAAATACACCAAGTCACCTGGGTTAAATGAGCGAAACTTGGCAGACTTACTCCTGTTATATTGCCGTGCTTGAGAAACCTTGCTCCTATGCAGCCTGGACGCGGTCACCCGATAGGCCTCCCTCAATCTCTCGGCCAAGAGTGCCACGTAATCGTTCTCCAAGTCACCCTCATCCCATTTTGGAGTCAGGTCTTCTTCAAATGGTATCCGCATTTCTCTCCCATGCACCAGAAAATGCGGTGTGAATCCCGTAGTCGAGTGCGGAGTACTCCTGTAAGCCATCTGTATGTACGGTAAATACCGACACCAATCACGCTGGTCTTTCCTCACGAAGTGTGACAATGCGGCAGATATTGTCTGATGACTCCGCTCCACCATATTCGACATCGGGTGATAGGGACTGGTTTGAATCTTTCTGATTCCCAGAAGCTTACAGGTCTCCTTCATTAATGCCGACACGAAATTCCGCCCTTGATCAGTCAGAAGCTTCCTCGGAGTACCATGCCGTGTCACAATCTTCGTTACAAACTCATGTGCTATCACCTCAGCTGTCTGTGTTTTCAAAGGAATGATTTCGCAGTATTTGCTGAAGGCACACATGAACGTGAGCATGTAACGATGACCAGCCTCCGATGTTGGTAACGGTCCGACAATATCACAGCTCAGCACATCGAAGGGACGATCCACGACCTCGTGCATCTGCAACGGTGCAACAGGATGTCGCCCTGTCTTCCTCTCATTGCAAGATGAGCAACCCTTCACATATTGTGTGACATTCGCCTTCATATTCGGCCAAACATATCCCTGACGCACCCGCTCATACGTTCGTCGATATCCTGGATGACACGAAAACACACTGTCGTGCATGTCCTCCAATATGCGTAATCTCATCGACCTCGGTGCGACCAATTGACTGATCTCTTCTGTACCCTTCCTCGACCTCTTGTACAGCACGCCATCCTGATCAACCTGATACTCAGATGACTTCTCCTTTAACGCAATACAATCTGAATCTTTGCTCTGCTCGGTTCTGATCTCTTCCTTAGACCAAATAACCGACTTCTTCAATGGCCCTGCCGGAAGCTTCCTGATCGCAGCCACAACCCGACTCAAGCTATCTGCGTTTGTATGTTGAATCCCCGGCTTGTGAACCACGTCATATTGAAACTCCGACAATCTTAAAGCCCATCTCAGTAATCGTGAAGAAGGATCCTTTAAATTCAGCAACCATCGAAGAGCAGAATGATCCGTTATTATTGTAAAGCGTGTACCAATCAAGTAGCACCGGAAATACTTTGTTGCCCAAACAACGGCTAACATTTCTCTTTCCGTTGCGCTGTAATTCATTTCCGCATTGTTAAGTTGTCTACTGGCGTAAGCGACTGGATGTTCTTCGTCCCCTATACGCTGGGACAAGATAGCTCCCAATGCTACCCCAGACGCATCAGTGCTGAGAATGAATGGTCGATTAAAGTCAGGATACTTGAGTATCGGTTCCTCACACAATGCTCGCCGTAGCGTATCGAATGCTGACTGCTGCTTCACACCCCATCTAAATGGTATATCCCGTTTAGTGAGCTCGTTCAGTGGTTTCGCAATCTCAGCGTAATCCGCAATAAACCTCCGGTAATATCCTACCAGGCCAATGAAAGATTTAATCCCAGCAACATCTTGTGGTACAGGGTATTCCTCCACAGCTCTGATCTTCCTCGGATCCGGTTTCAGCCCATCCTTGGTAACTACATGTCCCAAGTACGCTACTTCACTGGCGGCAAAAGTGCACTTCTCCAACTGCACCCTCAAATTGGCATCCCGGAGGCACTCAAAGACCTCCCTTAATCTAGACACGTGCTCCTTCATATCAGTGGAATACACAATTATATCGTCCATGTACACCAGGCACTTGTTACTACCCTTGAGACCACATAAAATGTTGTCCATCAGGCGCTGGAACGTAGCTGGTGCTCCCTGGAGGCCCATAGCCAGCCTATTGTACTCGTACTGGCCTCCCTCCACGCAAAATGCCGTTTTGGGTTTATCAGCCTCTTCAATTTCGACTTGATAAAACCCCGATGCCAAATCGAGGGTACTGAAGTACCTAGCATGATCCAAGCTATCCAGTGTATCCGTAATGTTCGGAATAGGATAGCTGTCTCCATGGGTGACACTATTTAGACCTCTAAAGTCCGTGCAAAAGCGAAACTTTGGAGTTCCATCTACCGACTTCTTCGGTACAATCACCACGGGTGAACTCCACGCTGAGCACGACGGTCTGATAATATTTTTCTTCAGCATGTCTTCTACATGCTCCCGCACAACCTCTTTGTGCTTATGTGGTATCCGGTAGGGATATCTCCGCACTGGTCTGGCTTGACCAGTATCTATTCTGTGTTTAATCTTGCTTGTACACCCAATGGAGTTACTCTCCGGGTCCTGGAATATATCATCATATTCAGCAAGCACACCCCTTACCATCTCCCTCTCACTCGGTGGTATGTGTTCCAACCGAACTATTCGAGTCACTTCCTGTTTTCCCACATTAACAGAAGCTATAAGACTCTTATCCGAAGACTTCCTCCCGTCTTCTGCAGCCATCAAACGGACCTTTGGTTCCGTGCCACCTCTTAACTGCGACCGGACTATAGATTCCACCGAGGCACCTCTTATGTGTGGTCGGACTATAGAACTAGAATCCGCTGACGCTGCATCATCACTGTGCTTCGGCTCAACATACTGCAGCTTACACACACTGCAGTTAGTGTGGCCTAACTCGCCGTCCTGTGTATATCTTGGCGTAAATACTGTTGCAGATCCGAGCAACATATTTTTATTCAAATTCATCCTTTCATTTGTCAAGTTTATGACTTTCATCTGGACCGTGTTTTTATCCGTGAAAAACCCAACTATTCGAGAAACGTATATCCCATGTATATTTAGTTCTTCGGGTTCTATCACCACGGCCTGTGTTGGCACCACAGTTATGGCCTTATCCAGCCTCCCTTTAACTGTGGTTTCACTTCGTGCTGGAAGGCTAAGACTTGCGTGATTATACACCTGCCAAGTCCTAGACTCAATATCTGGAATGTTGCTCTGACAGCTCACTAATCCTGGGTTCGATGCAGTAACCGGGTAAGTCGTACTCACTTCAACCTCCTGATGCCGTTGAGATGACACCCTGGGTCGGTCTGAGCTTATGGCTTCCGGGTTCGAATCCCGGCCATGTTGATATTCTTGATGGAGCCTGCAGGTGGCGCAACAGCTCAAAATATCTTCTGAATCATTCTTTGAGTTAATTACTCCCAAATTACGATCCCCACAGCCTGATGACTCCGTACTGTCGAATTCCACCAGTTTCATTTTCCTTCCACATATTGCCAGCGTCCGCGAACTCAAATCCAACACAGAATTGACTTGCTCCAAGAAGTCAACCCCCAGAATGCCGTCATACTTGATATCCATGGGGCATACTAAACAGTTCTGTTTCACACTGATATTATTCCCGCAATCAAATATAATTTCCTGGGATCCTTTTATATCCAGGAAATGTCCGGTCACTCCTTTTGCGTTGACACTACATACGCCAATCGACTTCCTCGAGACGTGAGGCTTGACCAACGAGACCGCGGCACCTGTATCTATCATCCAGATACTTCTATTGCCCTCTATTGCGAACTCGACGGCCAAATCTCTGGTACCGTCAGCCTCCACTCCCGGAATCCTGTATGTCGTGTCTTGGACAGCCTCTACGACGGAGTTCTCGTCGAGGCACCGCCGTTTCCCGAATTTCCAGTAGACGACCGTGAACCCGCAGCCTTCATCTTGCAATCCCGAACCAGGTGACCCTTCTTGCGGCAGAAATAACACTCCCGGTCTTCCCTTTGCTT
>OZ023334.1:2290182-2292682 GCA_964007535.1 Brachyptera risi | reverse complement strand
CCTAAGTCCCGGTTAACCCAACTGATAATTAGGCATAGGGTCCTGAGTTGGATGATGAGGAAATATCGTGGGTATATACGTGTAACCAAGGGACCAATATTCGCTAATAATCGCTCAATACACTAATTATAAGTCGGTAAAACTGCCCAAAGGTAATCTTCGAAATGTTTTTTGGTTTTTGTATAAATATGTTGAAGCTTCTCCGAGCCCTCACGAACTTGTTCTTTATATATATATATATATATATATATATATATATATATATATATATATATATATATATATATATATATATATATATATATATAATATATATATATATATATATATATATATATATATATATATATATATGTATATATATGTATATATATATATATATAAATATATATATATATATATATATATTTATATATAATATATATATATATATATATGTATATATATATATATATATATATATATATATATATATATATATATATATATATATATATATATATATATATATACCGGTATATATATATATATATATATATATATATATATATATATATATATATATATATATATATATATATATATATACATACATATATATATATATATATATATATATATATATATATATATATATATATATATATATATATATATATATATATATACATATATATATATATATATATATATATATATATATATATATATATATATATATATATATATATATATATGTGTGGGCCTATATATGTAAATACTGACGTAAAATGTACAATGTGAAATGTGGAAATGTATAAGAACTGCACTACAATTAAAAAGAAGCTCACTGCACAGTGGGACAACTAAATCTATTCAAAGACGTGGTTGTGTTTCCAATTGTAAATCAGTTCTGAAAAACCATTGACCCTATAGGAAAACCGCAGCCAGACGGGTGCTATCTTGTATCTATAATGTGTGTATAAAACCTCCAGCTAGCATGTACACGGGGGACTTGCAAGACCCAAACCACGCCCCCGACTAAACCATCGACTCTTTGTTCACTCTCCCGGCCACAACCCGCAGCGAGTCCACGGCTGCGAGCGTGACCTTTCCGCCGCCGCGCAGGCGTACACGTGAGGTCGCGCGGGTCAAGGTCAACACTGGCCGAGATTGCCAATTAAAGGCAGTGTTCGAGAGGATCTATCTTGTACGCGATGTCATTAGTCATCTATCGGCCTGCTTGGCCGGGTTGTCATGGTTACAAGAGACGCTGAGAGGGAGCCAAGTACGAGAGATGGAGATTGTTGGGAGGCCCACTTCTGAGCATCTTACACCGCTTGATAAAATCATAGACATATACCACCTCACCAGTGTCATGTTATTGATCACCATAGTAACCATGGTTACCATAGTTACTATATCAGGTTGCCATGGTACTTGTTTATTATTGTGATGTATCATTGTTAGAAGGAGAACTTCATGATATGTAACTGTTTCTAACGTGCTAACAGCTTACTATTAAATATATACAAAACTATTGAACTTAAAGTTATTATCACAACCAGATAAGTTACTCCTGCACCCGATAGCGACATGTGCTCGATCCGATCTTGGCAGCCATGTTGGACATTTACAAATGGAATCCAAGCAAGGCATTCTATATTATCACTAATATAAGTTGAATATGTGGGAAACTCCCCGGTTTGCAAAGCGGTGTGAAGCTACTGCCGAGACACAAATATATGTATAGTAACGTATCTCGGTGATATATGACTAGGCAAACGCGAAATATGCGTTGTAAGATGAGCGAGATATCTGAATAAGGTTTAATAACAGTCCTACATTTGCTACTTTATCTTCTCTGGTATTCTACACACCTTGACGAATATAAAGAATATTTAATGCTTGGGCAAATATCGAATCTAGGAAGCAGTGAATCTTGGCTCATTTCCATATATTTGATGTATAAAAACAGTTATTTGAATTTTTTCCCTCGAAACGGCTGGTTCGAATTTACTCACAAAATGGTGGTTATGTGTATCATTCATGTTTGAACACTCAGACAAAATTTTATTTTTTTCGGAGAGGTTTCATTTTTCAAAATTTTCTCACCCAGCCTAATCTTATGAGGTTTTTAAAAACTTTGACATGATATTTCTCAAAATATAATCGACCGATTCATTCCAAACACTATACAGTTCTAAGTTGTAAAAGTTGGCCTGGACAAAAAAAGTTTCATGTTGATCAGTCAAACCTTGCGACCTGTGCAGTGCCCACAAACAAACAAACAAACAAACAAACAAAAATACACACAGAAAAAGTCCAATAAGAGTGGGATGGAGACTTCGCTACGCTCATTTAATGATTGTATGATATTCCGAATTTAGGGAGAATTTACTGATAAAACTGAGAGATTGATGCAAAAAAAAAAATTTCCAAAAACGATGAATGGAAATATTTAAACATATATGTCTTACGGAAAAATAATAAATAGGCCCAAGTGGATGGACACATTCAT
>OZ023334.1:2251406-2289982 GCA_964007535.1 Brachyptera risi | reverse complement strand
TGGTGCCCCGTCGAACGATCCTACCCCAGCATCGTCAGCCTTGATTGGGAACAATGACTTTGGAAAAAGAAAGAGGAAAATGATCAAAGTTCGATACACAGACAGGGTCGTGATGAGACATTTTGCCCCTCCCCCAACTCATACACCTTGAGAGACAATTCACCACCAAATATACTCTCTCTCTCTCTCTCTTCAGGAGTTGACATCTCACAATACGAATGTAAATCAACAACTATTAAATAACATTGAATAAATATATTTTTAAATGTTTACAACTTCATATAATGTTGTATTTTTTAATTTCATTGGGCTGTTGAAAAATTGAAACCCCTTAAATATTCAGTGCCCTGAGCCCGGGCCCCGTGATCCGTGCCCTGAGCCCGGGCCCCGAGGCCTGTGCCTTAATACGGCCTTGTACATACATTGAATATACAGTCATTGTGATCTTGATACTGATTGGTCCAATCATTCCACAACAATGTGTATTCGGCCAAAGGCCCGATTTGTTGTTTCGACCTTCCCCCCCCTGTATGCGTTAACCCAGTAACAAATAAACTGACCTATTAAAAACAGAATTAAATTATAAAAATTCTTCGAATATTTCTCAAAGGACTTTTAAACAGTATCTATTATATAATTTGACTGTCGGCTACTAAAATATACGACAATGATAATTACAGTTCGTTTTTACTGCAGCTTTAAATCACAGGTCGCTGTCGACCAATCAGCGCCCTTCTCTGGCGTCGGGAACACTATAGATGCAGTCATTAGTGAGCTCTTGGTGGATTCCCTGGACACGGGCGGGTGCATGTGCACTTGGCACGATGTGACGTCACGCTAGCTCTCAGTCAGGACTGGAGGTGTGTTTGAATGACGTCACGATCCTGGTGAAGGAATAAGGACGATATTCCGAGGGGTAAACAACTCGTGAATTTGGAGTGCATCTGATTTCAGATTTCAAGGGATTTCAAGGGATTTCAAGGAGATTTCAAGGGATTTCAAGGGATTTCACAGAGATTTCAAGGGATTTCACGGAGATTTCAAGGGATTTCACGGAGATTTCAAGGGATTTCACCAGAGATTTCAAGGGATTTCACGGAGATTTCAAGGATTTCACGGAGATTTCAAGGGATTTCACAGAGATATCAAGGGATTTCACGGAGATTTCAAGGGATTTCACAGAGATTTCAAGGGATTTCACGGAGATTTCAAGGGATTTCACGGAGATTTCAAGGGATTTCACAGAGATTTCAAGGGATTTCACGGAGATTTCACGGAGATTTCAAGGGATTTCACGGAGATTTCAAGGGATTTCACAGAGATTTTACAGAGATTTCATGATAAGTGTACACCAGATTTCAGGAGTTGATAATCCCTCGTGATATCCATTTCCATAATTCCAGAGAATACTTAACATCATAATCTCAAGTTCGGGAATTATCATTTCAATTAATTCATTTGCCCTCCAGGACCTGGCCCTTTTTCTGAGTCGTGACGTAGACATTACTAGATTATGTTTATGTCTCTATACAGAATCGGTAATGCCTACGTCGTGACTCATGGTCTCTGTAGGATACAGAATACATCTAGAATTGAGATGAAGAATTCTACTTTCCTCTGAAATCAGATAAATAAATATCGTTATTACTCATTTGGATCTAGTTTTAGGGTTGTGATGTCCTTTGAAGAAATATGATTGGTGAATTATGAGAGATAATTGTTGCAATTAATTTTGTATAATAATTGGTTATACGTTGTATCTCATTCAATACAACATGCTCATTTGTATTTACTTCAACACAATTCGTTGTTAATTCATTGTATTATTTATCAACATGGAAACTTGGTACAAAATGATTGTTGCCCAATCAGCGCTAAGGATGAATGTGAGGACAGGATCGTTCGGCCGGGGACCACGAGGGCGATATCCTGGATCGAAATGAATATACATCTCAATAGATACGTTTTTCAAGAACAATCATCGACTAGGACCCGGTATTACCAAGTTCAGTTAGCAGTTTTAGTTGGTGAAAACAAATATCCCAGGTAACCATGGTGATAACAACTTTTATCTGCCAGTTGGAGCTACTCCCACGTTGGTAATACCGGGCCTAAATGAGAAACCCTCGAAATAAACAAACAAAATAAAATGAATAATAATAAACAATATGTATTATATTTATATTATGTTATTCATGACGTATATCATACTGTTTGTACAGTCTCTGATAATGAAAATTATTATTATAACCATCATTATTATACTATAGACCTACTATAATAATATATACTGTGATTATTATGTGATTTTTCACTAACCAATCATGTTAACAACAACCCCAACCACATATATAGAAAATATCATCAATCAATGTATAATAATATCATTATAACCAATTTAATTATAAAATATAGGCACTAACCAGAATGAAAAGACCTGAAAAAAATTAATAATTCCATATTTTTTCATTCCTGTTTTCTATTTTCAATATAACTTGTTCTGCGTTCACACCAACCGAAATGACACAACAAAAAACTGCGTTTTATTGTTGTTCTAATGGCATAAACAGGTTCGCTCTGCGAGATTCTATAAGTCTAGTTCTGAAACAGTTGGATATCATTCCTTTTCTTTTGTTGTGAATAATTCCCAGCACAAAAGAAGTGAGTGTGCAGTTTGTCAGGCAGGAGGATCATCAGGAACCAATCAGCTGGGACTTGGCTGGTCTTCGAGCCAAGACAGCGTGTGGCATGTTGCAGCATGTTGCAGCATGTTGCAGCATGTTTCATCAGTATTTCATAGGAACAAATATGATTTCAACCATTTTCGTATTGATCAAGTGAAAATTCATGAGTTAGTATTTTCATAGATCTATCACAATTCAATTCAATTCATTTATTCAATATATTTAATATATTTAATATATATTAATGATATATTGTTAATATATATGATATTTTATATATATATATATATATATATATATATATATATATATATATATATATATATATATATATATATAATATATATAATAATATATTTGATTCAATATATTTATTTTACACTCTGTATTAAAAGTACATGCTATGAAATGAGTCAATATATTATCACATATACGCCTATATAAAATGACATATTTAAAAATACAAACTAAAATTACATTCAATCGCGATGGCAACGAATTATAGTGTGTTATTGATTGATTGATAGGTACTCTCCCACTGTATAAGGACACAAGGTATTTCTTGGGTTCATTTTTAAAACAATTGGTTCCAGGTTTAGATTTCATTGTTGGTGGCAAACTAAACCTGTTCCCGAGTAGATTGGGTTTTTTTCATATAGCTTCAAATTATGTTTCAGTACACCTAAACCACGACGTATTGATACCAACATTCTCCATTATGATATAAAGAAGGTGTACCAACTCCCATACTGATAACATGGCCGGTATTTAGGGTTCCTTGCGGCCAGTTCAGAGCCAAAGGTTCCGATTGCCTGTCGTGATTTAGCGGATTCCTTTGTGAACTAGATGTAGATAAGAGTGGCTACGGTACCGGTGGCATTGTTCAACTCACAAAATCCATAATTTTCGTGTAAAACAAATGCAACTGCTAACATAATGATTCTACTGAGTCGTGTATATAGCATTGTTGAGCATTATTGTTTTATACGGTTCGCTATAAGAGCGACAGTTGCGCTACAGGCAATCGGGACCTTGGAGTCGGGAACTGACCCCGGAGATATTTCATTTTCGAGATCCGAGTTGAGTCACCTTCTTTAATCTTCATACCATGTTAAAATAGGTTGGTATCACTGCATCGCGGCTCTATATTATACCGAGATACGTTAAGAAGACCTACATAATCGTGCCAATAGAAGAACACAGTTCGAAACCACGTGTCATTGTTGCAACCTTCCAACATCTGCGGTATCTCAAGCACAGAAACCAGCTCATAAACGCTTTAACTTCTTTCTCGGCTGTTTTTAAACATAAAACTGTGAAATAAAAGTCAGAACCGACTTCAGTTTGTGTCAGTTATCTTCTCATCCGTCACCAGTCTTAACCAGATCATCGCTGAAGGTTCCGAGCGACCGTCCCCCCCCGTCTCGCAACACTACCGCACGGGTGGTTCGAGCCTTCATCTCTTTCAAGAGAACGTGAAAAACTCCTGAAATGGGTTTAATCACGTTAACTGACATTTCCGATAATAACGAGAGACTTTAGCGCTCTGTTAAAAGTTAACGTGAGGATATGTTAAAAGGTCTCGCGACGGAAATAATTTTTCTGAAGACATATCAATGGTGCTGTCAGAGAGATGAAAATGTATGAAGGAATAATTTGAAAATACTCGACGGATCCACAGATATGAGAACATTTATATGAGATATAAATATGATATGATATGAGATATGAGATATGAGATATGAGATATGAGATATGAGAACGTCAACATTGCAAGAAACGTTATTATTATTATCATTATTGTCATTTCAAATATATGTCAAGTAACGACTTTTTAGTTCATGTGTACGAAGAGAGAGAAAGAGAGAGAGTTTTTATTCAATTACATCAGTTATTAAAAGTTAAATGGGGTGGTAAGATCGCCCTTGTGGTGCCCCGTCCAAACGATCCTATCTTTCACCCATAGCCTTAATTGGGGAACAATGATTTTGTATCAAGTTTCGATGTTATTAAGAAAAAAAAAAAGTTATAACACCACAGTTGAGCCCTTATGGGGCTTCGTGGAAATTGACATGTGAATGTCGAATTTGTAATTTATGTTAATTTATCAAAGCAATACAAAAATTAGGTTATTAAACTGTTCTTTTCACAATTCATGATACTTTTTCTAATATTTCACCTCATATAATTTGTATGTCTCACATATACTTTGTAAATTGTATACACACCCACCTGTTTCAGGCTTTGTGGTTATTTCAGGAGCGTAAAACACTATATATATATATATATAGCACTGTACAAAACTATTCAGATGAAAAAAAAATATATATATATTATTATTATCATCATTATCATCACATTCAAAATAATTTGAATTTAAAAAAAAAAAATTATTATTTCATTTATTAAATAGCTTGGAAACCAGTTTTTTTGTCACTAACAATAAAAAACATTATTGTAATACGTCGTACACATAACAATCACAAAATACAACATTTAAAATGTTGAAAACAACAAATGACAAATACATCATAAAATGCAGACAATATTTGTCGGAGATGGTAATGGTTCAAATAGTATAATGACACGTGTTGAAAGATCACTTGTATGTAACAGTAACACTCGATATTCTCACCTCACAGAGTACCGTTACATACAAATAACACGTAACATATTTTACTATCAACATATCGTAACATATCATTATTTTTTTTTCTCAAATACATTTTTTTATATAACTCTTGTTACTCAATTTTTGTATCACGATAGAGATTTTTAAAATAATGTCTATTATATTTTTTTTACATTTAATTCTCTTATTTTTGAAAATTAATGCATTGTTTTTATAAATTTTGTTGAACTGTGTCCGTGTGGCAACTGTTTTGGCGGCAGCGTTTTTAATAAACTTCTCTCTAACATATTATACATTACGGATCGATAGTATTTTATAAGATATGCCTACTTCTCTGAATGTTGTGAAGCAGTTTCACTACAACATGTTCAGACCTAAAGCCATCGTTTATATGTCACGTTGGCACTGAAAATGATACGCTTTGGGTTGGTTAGACACAGCCGAGTATAATATGTATGCTCATAACTCGCCCATTCAGTTCAAGTTTTCTATGTATTTTTATCAATATCGAAAAATTGACAAAAAGTAATTGTTTCCCAATTGGGTATGGATGAAAGATAGGATCGTTTGTACGGGGCACCACAAGGGCGATCTTACCACCCCATTTTGATTATTTGAAACCAATGAACTTCAACACCAGGACTGCGCTGTCGGTGACCATAATTTTCCGCCGCAGATAAAAGTATTTCAGTTTCAGAAAGACCAGAACACGTTATAAGTGAAACCGTTTCTGTGATATATATCCGGACATTACCAGCATTGGTATAAGGAGTGAACAAAACACACGAATGTTGATATATAATAGAGAATATACATAATAGAGTAAGAGAATAGGTTTCTATAGTAACTATAGGCTGTATTCTGTTATTTTGACCAGTTGGTAAGGAACACAATTGCCTGTTGACTCTGATCTCTAGAAGACTGTCCAACATTCCTGCTATTGACTGTCTTCAGCGGGCAACAGGTGAGATCTCGAGCTCTTGCACACGCTAACAACAGTGCTGTCATGATTTGTCTCCACTCGGTTCGGGACCAGCTTGCCTTCGCCAGTGCTCGTGCAACTTCGTGCAACTCCGACGTTAGAGATGTTCTTGGTGGGATACATCGTCCTACTTATAAGACCATCCCTCTATGTCACTAGATGCAGACGTTGTTGTTGTTGTTGTTGTTGTTGTTGTTGCTCTTCTACTTCTTGCGCTCAGTTCAAAGATTTAAATAGCTCAATCTAAATGATTAATTGAATTTGACCTAACCCAAACTAACCTAAGCAAATAAAAGTAGCCTGAACTGATTTAACCCGAACTAAACCAAATATGAAATCTATACTTCCGGTCCGATGAATGGCCACTTCGAGATATGTGGCTCGTTAGCTCAGTGGTTTGGCCATCCGGTTTGTTCCCTAATGGGTAGAACGCATGCGGTTCAAATCGTAATGTGGGATACTTCTAAAAACATTGAATCAAGTGTGTATGAATATTGCTCAGTCAACAAGGTGGTTAGGATCATTTGTTTTTCTAATTAGAAACGAAACTCCGGATCATCTGAAACAGCTCTAGAAGCTTATTTCACGATCGTGTTTCAGGCAGTTTGCTCCCGAACGCTTGTTACTACTGCCATCTGTGTGAGAAAGTGAAGTTGACACCGAATAGTTGACACAGGCGCAAACATCATGCGGTTTCTCTCAGTCGTCTTGTCGATAATAAAAGTAACCATCTTCCTTCCAGCTTGTCCATACACATGGTGCGTCGAAACCCCCGGACGTTGTTACTGATGCATAGGGGAGACGGTCGATCGAGAGCAGATTCTGACTGGCTTTTGTCGCCGAGATTGATGAGGTCCCATGGAGCGCGGATGCGCGCGCAGCAAGCTCTTTGTCCAGGTTTCGGGGCTGATTTATTGTGGTGCTTGGCGGGGGATGAGAAAATAGGGCTGTTTTTGGGGAACGGCAAGTCTTGTTAGAAAGTACAATCAGATTTGTATGATTCTTGAATAACTCTTGATTGTCAAGCAGTTCATGTTTTGGATCGTTTGGTGGGGCACCTCAAGGGCGATTTTACCGGACTACATGGGCGATTTTACCAGACTACATGGGCGATTTTACCAGACTACATGGGCGATTTTACCAGACTATATGGGCGATTTTACCGGACTACATGGGCGATTTTACCAGACTACATGGGCGATTTTACCAGACTACATGGGCGATTTTACCAGACTACATGGGCGATTTTACCGGACTACAAAGGCGATTTTACCAGACTACATGGGCGATTTTACCGGACTACAAAGGCGATTTTACCAGACTACATGGGCGATTTTACCGGACTACAAAGGCGATTTTACCAGACTACATGGGCGATTTTACCGGACTACATGGGCGATTTTACCAGACTACATGGGCGATTTTACCAGACTACATGGGCGATTTTACCAGACTACATGGGCGATTTTACCGGACTACAAAGGCGATTTTACCAGACTACATGGGCGATTTTACCGGACTACAAAGGCGATTTTACCAGACTACATGGGCGATTTTACCGGACTACAAAGGCGATTTTACCAGACTACATGGGCGATTTTACCGGACTACATGGGCGATTTTACCGGACTACAAAGGCGATTTTACCAGACTACATGGGCGATTTTACCGGACTACAAAGGCGATTTTACCGGACTACATGGGCGATTTTACCGGACTACATGGGCGATTTTACCGGACTACATGGGCGATTCTCTTCGATTCAAGAGTATTCTCTTCAAATTTTTCTCCAGTAATTTTCTCAATATTCGGACAAGAAATAAGAAAGAAAACGAATTAAAACTTAGGAAAGTATACATTTGATTGGATTTTAGGATCAAAAGGTTCAACAAGTGAAAAGGTGCAACAGGTTGCACTGTATTGATATCAACAGGCAGCAGGGAGGCTTTTAAAGCGTTCAAAGTAATCCAAGGTCTGTAGATGTAGATTGAGCCGACAGAATATTTTCCATTCTAGATTTGCATACTTCTTAGCTCATCTCACAACGCATATGTACTGCCCTTTCCTAGTTTATCGTAATATTTCATTTTTTTCATTTTGTTCTTATACCTTGTATGGCAATGAGATAAATTCATTTTTATAAGTAACGCCCACTTCACATATTTTATATCATATTTTTTAATCTGACTCACCATGTATACTGCATTTTTTGTGTTCACATTTTTATGTCTCATTAAGAAGGAAATAATCCAACTGAAATGAAAATACTAAAGTCCAGCTCATAAATCTAACATCTCTCCTCTAAGTTGGTATTGAGAACAGTCAAGTCTGTCGAAGCTAACGAGCCCACGCAGTCGGGCACCACCCAAGACAGCGTCCTGCCAACACAACAGAGGCACCTCGCCTTGGCGTGTGGCCTCCCATCTCAACCAGCAGGCCATTGTGGTCGAGAGTCACAGGCCACGGGTATAGAGAAGGCAGTGATCGCAGTCATAGCCGGGGCCGTGATTGTTCACGAGACGACGTATAGGAGGCCGTGATTGTTCGAAGAGATGCTGATCAATGGCGGATGACAGTTGGAGATCTAGGTGACTCTAGAGGGCTTTGTGTGGACGTGAAGAGCTGAAGATGGGTACAGATGTGGGAAATGTGTGGTATTTTAAGAGGACTTGGAGTCATCGAATACAATGTGTATACTGGTGACATTGATGAGGATTGTTATTTGCTTCAAAGATCCCATCGACAGCTAGGTTATTTGGGACTGAGACGGAAGGTCGAGTGGTTAACATACTGAACCGCCATTCAGGAGACCGGGGTTCGATTCCCACTGTTGTCGATCATCCTGACAAAGGTTTTCCGTGGTTTCCTTCAGTCGTTCAGGTCAACACTGGGATGGTTACGTAACAATAGAACACAATCAACTCCCTCCAACTATAAAAAAAAAAAATCCGTCATCTCATATATCATTCACAGACGCCAATAGATCGTGATCATCAGTCAAGTGGTTCGTATACCGGATTTGAAGACAAGTTTTTTGGGGGTACGAATTGAACGAAAATGCTATTTGGGGGTACGAATTAGGCCCAGTGAATGACGTGCCCGGTGAGGATAATTCACCGCATGATGTTATCAGAATGAGAGTCGAACTTCTTTGACAGCTGTCAATAAATAGATTGAAGTGAATCAATTTGAAACACAATAGTTCCCACATGAAGCACAGATAATTGAAGGTGGAGTGTATGAACATGGATAGAATCATGTCTTCGAAATAAAGGACTTATTTAAAATAGTTTAAATATAGTCAAGGACATTATTAAAAATTTGGATATTTTTTTTCGGTACGGATGAGTGTGATAATAGATAAATGATCTTTAAAAAAAACTATGCCGTGAGCGGGAGTCGAACCCACGCCCGACTTGATGTTAGTTTCTGAGGAAATGCATTGATTTGACTGAAGCAGCCGGGAATTATAGTATATCGACAATGACGGAAATATCAATTATTGACACATTTTTACATCAGGGCTTTAACTATTCGATCGATAACATGAATGAAAATTTTAAATTCAATTATTCATCACTCAGAAAGTCAACTTTCCACAATACAGGCCACCATTTGCAACGAACAAATCGCGTGTACAATGATTGAGAGAAATCAGTTATTGCTTTGTTGAATGTTGATACAATCAATTAAATCATATAACAACAATACACAATGTTAACGGCAACAATGACGAAAATTAAGATATATATTCGCATTGCCTAGAAACGTCAGCACATCATTTTAGACATGACAAAATTAAAACACCATTTCAATTCGGCTCAAAATTAGCAATAAATAAATATTCACGATGGTTCGACTGACCAGGACAATCCTGGCAAAGTTCGTGATCCCCTCCCCCTCCCGCCGCATCGTGCGCGCGCTCAACACGTCCGACCAGGTCGATAAGGCAGTCTCCAGCCGGCCGAACAGCGACCGGCCGATAACCGCCCTGCCCATGGCCTACACCAGCATGGAGTCTACTCGACCGACCGAGGTCTCCAACGAGAGCCCGGTCATCATCATGCACGGACTCATGGGCGCGAAGGGCCATTGGAACACGATTACGAAGATGATACACTGTGAGTTGGGGCCTGGCTGTTTGGGGCCTGTTAGTTTGGTACCCTGGATATTCATGGACATATTGAAGAGTAATGGACTCAATACCGTTCCCTGAGGAACACCGGATGTAACATTGATCACCCTCGTATATTCATCCCCCACTTTCAACTCTTGTGTTCTATTTTGAAAATGTCATCCAGCCATCCAACTAACTCTGCCCCTCTTGATATACTCAGTCCTCTCCTCAATTTTCCCATTATTACTCCATGAAGGACCTTGAGATATGCTTTGGCGAAGTTCAATAAGACAGTATCAATCCTTCCTTCTTTATCCAACACTAGAGACAGATCATCATCTAACCCTGAAAAATGCGTCTCATATGAGTAGCCTTTCCGGAAACCGTGCTGGTTTTCGGTTGAACCACTTCCATCAGAAATTTTCTAATTCCTCAATCCGTTCTTCCACTATTTTCTCCATGACTTTACTCACTGCTGTCATAAAACTTATCGGTCTATAATTATACACTCCACATCTTTCGTCCCCTTTGAATATGGAGACCACCACCGCTTCCTTCCGTGCGCTTGGAACTCTGGAAGTACTCAGTAATTTCTGGAAGATGTTCTGGAAGTATGGAACAATTGCTTTCCTAACAAGTTTTAGGAAATTATTCGTCATTTCATCTTGCCCTGGAGGCACCGGTGCCGTTCCAATTTGAAGTCCTCTAATTGACATGGTATGATTTTGAAACTATCCATTCAGAAATGACGACCTTCTTCAGGAGTCGAATCCGAAACTCCAGATTGCCGGTCTGTCGCGTCACCAATTCCTCCAGGAAAAAAATAGGTAACGTGACAGACCAGAAATCTGGAGATCCGGTTCCGACTCCCGGAGAAAGATCTCAATTTTTAAACAGTGTTCAAATCATGCCATTCCATTCGGGTTTTTTGTCCTGTTTAGCGGCGACGCGCCGGAAGGTGATCGCGGTGGACGCCCGTAACCATGGCGACAGCGAGCACTCGCACGTGATGTCGTACAACCACCTGGTGGAGGATATGAGAGCCTTCATGGCCGACAGGAAGATCCCCAAGAGCGTGCTGATTGGACACGACATGGGCGGTCAGGCCATGATGGTGCTGGCGCTCAAATACGTGAGTATAGCACGTGACATATTCGTGTCTTGTCGCGTCTTGTCGTGGTATGTCGCGTCAGTACGTCAGGTCATGACTAAAAATGAGTGAAATCTATCCTGCTTACATCGCATGATTTTCACACTGGAGAGCTGGCACCGCGTTTTACGAAAAATAAAAATGTGATTATTAAGACAAGTAGCATTGTTGACCAAGGGCAATAACAAGTTGGCCCGCTAATAATTATCGCTTAATTAATTAACACATTCATTATTCGTAAAATCGGACCTGAAAAGCAAGTTTTCAGCTGTTTATCTATGAAAGGTTAGTAATCCGTGGCCAATGATTTCAGTGTCTCTCTTCATCAGAATTTCGATATCTTGTACCATTGAAAACCAAAACCTTGATATTCCGCTAAATCGATTTCCATGCGCTCCTATTAAGGTGAAAAATCGTTAATCCGAACAATTTGTATCACTCCATCTACGCTCATCTTTTTGATTACACTGGACCCTTAATTACCGCAACTGACACCTAAAATAATTCCCAGACCTTGCTAGTTTCGAGAGACTAACGATTTTCATGAGTTTTTACCATAGCAACATGCCCAGTCCTTGTGTATTTCCATTGTTTTTAGCACTAAATCCAAGCGCATTTCCATTGTTGTTACAAAATCTAAACACAAATTCTAGCACTGCTCTTGAGGTATAGGATGAAAATAGACCACATTTTTGCGTTCTAAGAGACAGTGACTATGTTATCATCTTGTATTGTCATGGTTACAGCTCTCCCAGAGAACAATAACCAATTAAAATCGTTGGTCTCTTGGAGGTCACTAGGCCTAGGACGTTATTTCAAGTATCAGTCGTGTTATACGGGTCCTCATGTATCTCTGTTCCAGCCCAATCTGGTGGACCGTCTGATAGTGGTGGACACGTCTCCCATCAGCTCCAGTCCCTCCCTGTACCTGATGCCCAAGTACTTCGCGGCCATCGACCAGATCTCGCTCGACGCCAACCTCACGCTGTCCAAGGCCAAGCAGTCGGCCGACAGGCAGCTGCGCCGTGCGATCCCAGAGGCCGAGATCAGGAACGTCCTGCTCACTAACCTGGTGCAGGCCGATAAGGGTGAGACAACGTGAGGTTGGGTTACCGCGGGAGTTGGGTTAGGATAGAGGCGTTGAAACTGTTGGCTGGGTGGCAGTTCGTCATCAAGTGTTGTTGGTCGCATGAGCTCGGTGGTGTAGCGTCCCAATTTTTTGGAACCCCAATTCGTCGGAATCCCGATTTATCGACTAGCTAACAATGAGGTGAAGGGGGTAAGTCGACGATTCGGGAGATCGATTAATTGGATTTCACTAATTCGGGATTTCATCGAATGGGATTTCGGTGATAAGAGTTGGTCGACGAATTGGGACAAGTGAGTGAATCACTGAAGGTAAATAAATTGAGATTTCTATGAATCGGGATTCAGTCGAATTGGGATTAAAATGGATTGAGACAGTCGATAAATCGGGAAAAAGTGTTCACAAGCACCCAGCTCAGTCGACGAATTGGGATTATGATGAATCCGATTTTTCGAGTCGGGATTTTGAATAATTGTAACAGTCGAAGAATCGGGATATAGCCGCTCGTTGACTCTAAACACCACCCCAATATCTGTCCCAGGTCGCTTCAAGTGGCGCATGAACCTGACCGCCATCGCGCGCCACTTCATCCGCATCACGACGTTCCCGACACTGCCGGCCAGCTCGGTGTTCCCCAAGGCCACGCTGTTCTTGGGCGGCGGCCGTTCCGACAACATCAAGCGCACCGAGTACACCGACATCCGGCGCCTGTTCCCCAAGTCCAGCTTCCAGACGATCGACGGCGCCGGGCACTGGATGCACCTACAGGCGCCCAACGAGTTCGTCAAGATCGTCACAGAGTTTATGGAACGGAAGGAATGAGAACGGGGACAGAATAAAGAGGGTGACGGAAAAAGTTGTCTGTTTTATTTTTTGGAAAGTGAAATCGTTGGAGTTATTTGAATAGCTAGAAATTTGATAGTTCTATCCATTTCAGTTATTTTGATTATTACAGGATACATTTTTGCTATACTCTCGGTACTTCGGCCAGCTGAGGCACCAAGGCATAAGGTCACCATTGGGTGTAGGTTCGATTTCCGCATAAGAACTTGTGTTCTGGTGAACCTTCTATTTATATATATATATATATATATATATATATATATATATATATATATATATATATATATATATAAATAAATATATATATATATATATATATATATATATATATATATATATATATATATAAATATATATATATATATATTCATATGTATATATATATATATATATATATATATATATATATATATATATATATATATATATATATATATATACATATATATATATATATATATATATATATATATATATATATATATATATATATATATATATATATATATATATATATATATATATATATATATATTATCAACATTATTTTTTTCGGAAATATTTGTGTTATTTTCAAAAACCATGTTTAAAAATGGATTTTAAAAATAATACAAGTGTTTCCGAAAAAAATAATGTTGATAATTTAATACCTTGTGAAAGTCTACACACATACATATATATGTATATATATATATATATATATATATATATATATATATATATATATATATATATATATATATATATATATACATATATATATATATATATGTTATATATATATATATATATATATATATATATATATATATATATATATATATATATATATATTTATATATATATATATTTGTTGTTCAATTTGTACCAAGTATTATGTTGATAATATTTACAAACACTTATACTTTATCTCTAAAGAACGAAAATATTTTAAATCCCGTGTATTATCTACCAATGATTATCTCCCACCTCATTAGCCGTTATCAGCGCGAGCGTGCCGGGCGCACCGCGCATGGTGCCGTGTGCAAAACGGCGAGGCGTGTGCCCCGCGCGATAAGCCCCGTGTGCAACACACTAGTGCCGTGCGCAAACCCAGCCACTCGAGAGATAACACTGATTAATGACTAATAAGTCACAAGACAAAAGAGAAAACACGCAGATGAGTGGTTTACCGGGGATTATAAATTGTTAATGTTTTTATTGTGTTTGTAAAGAATAAACAATCGCAGTTGATCAAGTGTATATGGAATTACGACGTCTATATGCTTTGTTCTGTTGTTTTGGTTTATAGCTTTGATAACAATTTGTTTGTACAATGTTGCATATAATATAGGCCTGCGTTGATAAACATATCAGAGTATATAGTACTTCCCATTGAGTATATAGGCCTATATTTATTTGTATTTATTTTATTCAAGGCTCATTATGTAGGTCTGAAATTATTCAATGACTTACCAAAGAAAATATTGTCAATGAAAAATTGCATCAAATTCAAGTGCATTAAAGTGTCTATGTAATTATATATCCTCATATCCTTTTATCATTCAAATTTAAATTTTCCGAAATATTGGCATCACAGGGTAATTTTTGTCTAAGAGAGCCACTTTTCTTATTTTGATTATTTGTGTTTACTAACCGTCAAAAGCTTGTTTTTAGAGATAGCCGGCACACAAGAGCTTATATTACTCTTATGCGGGCTTCTCTCTATTTCTTTAAATTATTTTTTCATTTACCGGTGTTATATTATTATATTATGTACCATCAACTTCTTATTATCACTAAGTATTGTACTATCATTGGAGGGAATGAAATTCTGTTTGAATATAATAATAATAATAATAATATTGAAAACACAAATCTGAATCATGCACTATGTGTCATGTGAGAGATTTTTTTTATTTCCCAACATTTAATTCATTTTCTGTGGCATTTCATTTATTGTACATTTCTCAATTGTTCATTGTAGTCTGACGAGTCTGATATCCTGATAGAAATGATCATTTGTATGTATTGTGGGGTAATGGACAAACGAATGGGGTTTTTTGTGGGAAACATGATGAACAAGTGTGAACCAATTCTAATTCGACATTTGGAACAATGGTGAAATTGAAGTTGGAATTTTAAATAATCCATAACACTATATATACTAGTGATGTTCAACGAATGAAACTTGACAGCAATTATAATTATCTGTGATTAATCAAAGGTTTCCATCAATTTATTTATTATTGTATCATTGTCTATCATGCTTGGAATTATATAATATTCAATTCTATTTTTTTTGGCTCGTAGTAATCAATTATTGTGATTAATTATTTGTCATTTTTTTTTCTTCTTTTTTCAATTGTGCTATTATTTTTAATATTGGTTCCTTATATTGTTGTTGTTTATTTTAAGTTGTTGTATATTGTTTATATTATTGTTGTTTGTTGTTCATTGTTTGTTGTTGTATGTTATAAGTTATTTTCATTTCTTTTTTTTCATATATGTATATAGAATTTTCCAGTCACTCTTGTGAATGGGGTAATAATTTGTGAACACAAATTTGGATATAAAAAATTATTATTATTATTATTATTATTATTATTATTATTATTATTATTATCTCTGTTGGAACATGGAAGTTGGAACATGGAAGATGGAAGATGAAGAGCAGTTGTACATATACGCCTGGATTCGATGAAATATTGAACTACATAGGCCTGGGTAGGCCTATATAAGAAAGAGAGAGAGAGAGAGAGAGAGAGCGAGAGAGAGAGAGAGAGAGAGAGAGAGACGTGTTGGCGCGTGACCGTCACCAGGGAGGCCGCGACACAAGCGTGCAAGTGTTGACTTATCGCTGATTGGTCAATAGCAGCGATAACTGGGCACTCGAGTGACGTCAGAGGGCCGTGTGCAAACACAAGAACACGCGGAGGAAAACGCAGAACTTGTCAATAAAAAAAAACGAGTACTTTTTTTTCGGGTATGGTGAAATTGAGTCTTCGCTTCGCTCATCCAATTATTTTTTATTGTTTTTTAAATTTTGTTATTATTTTTAATATAGGTTTCTTATATTGTTGTTGAAGTATCGGCCTAATTTTTGTTATATAAGTTATTTCCATTTGATTTTCCAAACACCCTTGTCATAAGGGTAATGATTTTGTAAACACAAATTTGGAAATGAAAAATTATCATTTTTATTTTTATCAACCCGATTTTTGTCCAAGCTATTAATTTTATTTCTCATTCCACAGATAAGCCTTTTTGGCTTTGTGGAAGAGCGTATTGATTAATCTTGTATGAATGTATTATTTGAATCTAATGAAAAGAAAAATTAGCTATGGACTGAAGAATAATATTATAGTAGTATTCTTCAGTCTATGGTTTGACAGTCAATTTATTTGTTGATTTTTCATTGTGAGATGCTATTTATATATATATATATATATATATATATATATATATATATATATATATATATATATATATATATATATATATATATATATGTATATATATATATATATATATATATATATATTATATATATATATATATATATATATATATATATATATATATATATATATATATATATATATATATATATATATATATATATATATATATATATATATACATACTAAAACGTACGGAATTTTAAAAATCAATACTCTCAAATACTTTGTCGATTGAAAAATATAGCTGAAAATAAGACAATTTCTATCATTTCTATTTCAAGAAAGGATACAATGTACATGATTGTGATTCAAGAATTTCGATAAATTAGTATTCATGAAGTAATAACATTTATGTAGTTGAACTTCTTTCAGTTTACTCGTGAAAGTTGTTAGAAAAATGTAGACTTGTGATTCTATAGTTCAGGTGCTGCTTAATGGAACTGTTTGTTAATAGAGGTAAACTATGTATTTGCAAATGAAGCGTACACGGTAATAACGATACAAGTCACATATTGTGAGTTCTGAGATAAATGCAATTCAAAGTTCGAAACCATATCGTTTTCTATTGGAGGTCGATATTTCAACTCGATTTTTCGTGGACTTGTATCATTGTTACCTAAAATCTCGATGCATATTCAGAAAGCTTGTAAAAAACCCTGTTAGATGGCATATCTAACTCATTTTTTCACAAAATGTGACTTGTATCGTTATTCCCGTGTACCCTTCAAATGTATAGTACCACCTCCCCCCCCCCCCCAAAGAATAGTTGTAATAAATCGTCTACTTGTACAACTTGCAGAGTAAAGCAGACACGAAAGGAGTGGGTTGATAATAACTGCACAATACAGATTAATGGAACGAGTTATTCGAGAATGAGACGACGTACCGTGTTAAGTAATTGGTGACATTAATGTCAGTGTCGCAAATGTCAAGTCTCGTGTTGAAAAGATAAGAAACATTGCGCTGCGAATACAGTAACAAGAGATCCATGCCTCAGATTGATTTTACTAGACTGGTTATATGTCGTTAAGTTGGCTATCACATCTCAAGTGGGCCGAACTTTCCTGTAATTATGCCCCAAAGTTCTTATTAGACAGATAGAACTAGAAGCAGGCTGTAAAGATACCAGTATTTTGTAATGTTGGAATGGCTCAGAATTTAAATCCTTCAATTTAAAGAGGCCATGATGGATTCAATGAACCACCGAAAAGATAAGATAAAATGGAATATTAGGAAATACGAATGATGTGCACAGGAAAGCAATGTATTTTTTTTTAAACTTGATACAAAATCATTGTTCTCCAATTAAGGCTATGGATGAAAGATGGGATCGTTTGGACGGGGCACCACAAGGGCGATCTTACCACCCCATTTTAATTGTTTAAAAGACTTTCATTTTCCGAACGTCCGGAACATATTAAGACTGTTTCTGTGATATGTATCCGGACACAAAACACACGAATGTTGATATCTTCCACTTTGAACTAAGTCTCTTGGGCAATGATCACTTCTTGACATTAACAGCAGATGTAAAATTCATCATTATACAAAATGGACACACAAAAAATGAGTGATAAACCTTTAATGTTATAATTAGGCCTATCACTCTACAAATTGAAGCAATGTCTCGTGCGGGATTCGAACCCACGCCCGGATACACAGAGCTGTGATTGACTGAGCCAGAGGAGCCGAAACAGGACTGTTTATTGAATTGAAATGGAATATGGAATCAATTTGATGACGTTTAGCAAATAGTGAAGTAAACGACTTGGAAATTTGGGGAAATTTCTGGATGGTATTGAAATTTCATATTTATAGCAATTAAATAACTCTACAATATGAGAATAGCCTTGAATAAGCAGAATAGTGATGAAATCTCAGCTCATATTTGATAATATAAGTCAATTAGAAGAACATCAACGTGCCGTCATTCAAAGATTTCTCTTTCTTTCTTGAATAGGACAGGTAGGGACTGAAATTGGCTTAGTAGAAGTGTTTTTGAGGGGGGTGAAATAGGGTTGAAGTTATTCCGTCAGAGGGTTGGGGAGATGGTGAGATGGGGGTAGTTAGGGAACTTGCCACCGCGCATTTATGTGCAATTGCATGAGTTTAAATAAAATAATAATTAAAAAAAATAAAAAAAGATTAGAATACTGAAATGTGTCCTCCAATTTGAATACAGAAAAATGAATGGGTCCAAAAAAAAATGTTTTGAAAGAGAAATCTGTTTCACATTTTGTTCCCACCTCGCCTTATTTCTTCGACATATATTTACGTGAATTCCAATTCATAAAAGTGATTTTTACTATCTATCTATCCATCTTTATTCACGTTCTCGACGATAATATGAATGAAAAATCTCATTATGAAAGAATTAAATGTTGAAACCAAACTATGTATAAAAACTTATCCAAGAAGTAGAAAAACACACGTACTTTGCGTGTAGACTATAATAGGACAAACTTTCGGGTACACGAATTTCAGTTGATATAATCTCCGATAAAAATACAAGTTCCTTAAATTGGATAGATAATTAATATTATTGTTAGATTCCTTCTTTCGATTTGGCCAACTCCTCGAAGTGCATGTTCGACACCTCCTACCGGTAGTGGTAACAGACGGGGAAGACGGTCGATCGGGCGATGAACTGTCGGCATGAATTGAAACGCCTTCTTCTTGAATCTTGATAAGCCGTCGACAGAAATGCATTACAGCGCTGCACGTGAGGTGTTATCAGTTAATCCGATCCGGTTTCAAACCGATTTCAAGCCGATTTCAAGCCGCGGACTGGATTTATGGGAACTGAAGACTTCAGCATGGCCTGACCTGACCAATTCAATCCAGCCAATACAATCTTTTTGACGTGGATACGTCTGTGCGTTTCACGCAACAGGTCCCTCCAAGCGACAAGCTATACGCACGTAGAGAACGGCGCAAGAATGTAGTGAACTGAGTCGGAACCTTGGGGCCATTACGTACAGGGCCTTGCCTTGCACGACGTATCCATGTCAACCATGAACATACATAATTAGACATGAACATAGAATATATAGACCTCTTTCAGTTCTATATATATTGGGTTTTAACGACGCACTGTAATGATTACTAAGATCTATTGGCGTCGGATGAATGATTAATGAGATGATGGGATGATGAGATGAAGGTTTTTATGGGTATTGGTAAGGATAGTGGGAAGGAAGCGGTCGTGGCCTATATTGTGGGAACCATCCCGGCATTAGCCTAGACTATAGAGGGAAACCACGAAAAACCCCTGTAAAGATGGACGGTGGCGGGGATCGAACCGGGTCCGATATGTCCCTTCACCTCCCGGGTCACACGAAGCAAGTGAGCTAACCACTCAGCTACTGTGCCGGTCTCTTTCAGTTCTTCATTGTGATCATCATCGGAAACTTGGCCACAGTATATTGTCCCCAAATATATCCTGGAATGAGCCATTAAAATCTGATTTGGATATCGTTGAGGCTAATGTAATCCAATCCAACTGAGAGCTAGTTTTACGAATCTAAGGCCCGGTATTACCAAGTCTAGTTAGCCTTTATCTGACAGTTCAAACTTGTTATCACCATGGTTACTTGTGTATTTGTTTTCACCAACTCTCAGATAAATACTAACTGGCCGTGGTAATACTGAGCCTTAGGCCTGGTATTACCAAGTCCAGTTAGACTTCATCTGACAGTTCAAACTTGTTATCACCATGGTTACCTGTGGTGTTTGTTTTCACCAACTCTCAGATAAATACTAACTGGCCGTGGTAATACTGAGCCTTATAGGCCCGGTATTACCAAGTCCAGTTAGCCTTTATCTGACAGTTCAAACTTGCTATCACCATGGTTACCTATGCTATTTGTTTTCACCAACTCTCAGATAAATACTATAACTGGCCGTGGTAATACTGAGCCTTGGTCTCTCAAGTGATCCTCTCAAGTAATAGTTGAGGTACGAACATGAAGTGCGTTACCAGGAGTGATAACAAGTTAATCCACCATCAGTTAGTAAAACAGGACCTAACATGAACTGACCAGTATAACGTGACGTAACCAACCAAACCTAGACTTTTTCTTTTAATAACATCGAAACTTGATACAAAATCATTGTTCCCCAATCAGGGCTAGGGATGAGAAATAAGAACCTTTGAACAGGGCACCACAAGGACGATGTTACCAACACAAAAACTAGACCTAGACTCAAAACCTGAACTAGCCTCACCTAACCTGAAACTAACTGTAACCTGAAACTAACATTCGGCTTAAAAACTAACATTTAGCTTAAAAGTAACATTTAGCCTGAAAGTGACCACGTAATGGTGAACAAGTGATGGTAATATCTAGACCGTGATCTAACAGTGTGCAACAGGTAGGTATGGGTGTGAATTAAGAGCCAGTTCGAGTGCGAACCTCTGTCTCGACACTGCCGACCGTCAGTGCTGGGAGATAGGGGAGACGGTCGATCGAGACGGTCACGTGTAGGTCGTGAAAAGTCGTGACTGTCGAGCTCCTGGCCTTTGAGCAGCTTTCACGTCACGACTGATCGACCACGTGACCCTCCCCCTCCTCTCCCCTCCCCTTCCCCTGCACCCGCCGCTCTTCATCGCGCCCGCAGGCCGCAGCCTTGGCACACACCTCGGGGTGCGCATGCGTGCCGCGCGATAAGGAAAATGAGCTGACTTGTGAACCAGGGTTTTCAGTTCAGATATTTTTCTTGTCGTCCGAGACGATTTTCCCTCTTGACCAATCACAAGCCAGGATTTACCTGAACAACATGGCGGATCTCGACACCGTGTCGTGATTATTGACTCTATACTTCAACTTTTTACGGCAGGAATTACGATTTTACCGGAAGTCATGGTTTGCCAATCGTGGCAGTTGGGTTTTCTGCACTCGTGCTTCCGTTCAGAGCTAGTTGGCCCAGTGTGACAATTGGTGTTGTCTATGTTCAAAGCTAGTTGGCCAATCTGATTGGCCATTGTGACGATTGGGGTTGTCCGTGAGTTCACCGAGCTCAAACATTTTCTCTTGAATCCTGCGACCTTTAGTATATTGAGGGGAAATACCCACAGCGTTTTATTCCAAGTGTCAACATGACATATAAACGATCGTAGTGGCTTTCAGGATGTGGTTATTGCAGTGAAACTGTTTCACACCATTCAGATAAGTATCTTATGAAACAGAATGCTGTCGATTCACAGTATATGTTACATGTTATTTGTATGTAACGCAACGCGGTGAGGTGAAAATATCGAGTGTTACTGTTACATACAAGTGATTTTTTAAATATATATTGGGTTTTAACGACGCACTATACTGATCACTACGATCTATTGGCGTCGGTGAATGATATATGAGATGATGGGATGATGAGATGAAAGGTTATTTCATCAGGTGTTTTGGATGGTGGGAAGGAGTCGGTCGTGGCCTGTTGTCAAGGAACCATCCCAGTATCAACCTGAACGACAGAGGGAAACCACGAAAAGACCCTGGCAGGTTGGTCGACCATGGCGGAAATCGAACCCTGGTCTCCCGAATGACGGTTCAATGTGTTACCACTCGGCCACGCGACTCGGCACAAGTGATTTTTCCATCTTTCACCTAACATTTGATTCATTAGCATTTTTGGCAAACATTGCCAGCATCTAGTGGATCGTGTATTTGTTAATCTTGTATCTTCCTGCTTCAAGTGTTCAAGTGATCATTTACATGTGTGAAATCCCCCTGGTGGGAGCATTCTGCCCTACAGACACTGGGTACGCCTTAACCCATCTTCATTAGCCACCTCATTGCTTGGGCGTCCAACTATCAAATTAAGTAAACATTATGTAAAAATCTCAGTCAACGTACCAGAAACATCTCCCATGTTTTAATGAATAATGCACGTTTTATTGTACGAAGATCTTTGGTGGATTCGATCGGTTGTCTCCCCCATGGCACAGTGGTGACGGCCGGGAGTGTCGAGTCGTCACGCGGAAAGTCAGTTCATGAACTGGACGTGATATCCAGTGGCGTAGACAACAGTGGCTTGAATGTGAGAACTCGAAGTATACGATGAGGCGAGGAAGATGCGGAAGGAAAGACTAGTAGTGTAGACACTACAAAAACGCAACACATGCGTTGTTGGATGAGCGAGGTTGGCAAAGGCCTATTTGAATGAGATGTAATGAGAAGATATACATGCACCTTGATTTTGAAACAATGATGTCACTGCTTTCCTGTTTTATTTGTTGCTATCATTTCAATCGTATCACCATTCAGTTGGTCACACCTGTTGCTTTTCACGATAGATTTTCCAATTGCTTAAATTGAAGTAGAAAAAACTATGTTGTGAATCGTTCATCATTGAAACAACTGATCCGATCAAAACTCCTGAATGATCTGTAGCCTATATCTTCATTATATCGACATTTCGTGAAAATGTTAATGTACTGTCGTGAGATCGCCCTTGTGGTGCCCCGTCCAAACGATCCCATCTTTTATCTATTGCCTTACTTGAGGAACAATGATTTTGTATCAAGTTTCGATGTTAAAAAAAAATATTATTCTGAGAAAATATTGGAAAAACTGGACAACAACAAAAAACCAACAAACAACCTCCTGTGTAATTAGTACGTGTTGTAAAACATCCTCACCAGATCTATTAGTGGACAAAACTGTGAAACGTCCAACATACAGTTCCACCACTGTTCTGATCTCCTGGTAATCTGATTTCTTCCCACGGCCCTATCAGCTGATCTGCCTGCCTGTCTGGCGCGCAGTTCCCACCGCTAGCTGTCAGCCGTGTCAGCTCCCACGCGAGTCACGCTTCATGGGGGTACGACGACCAGCCTGATGTGCCAGCTGGGCAGGCTGCATGCCTGCGTGGTGGTCACAGTCGAGATGTCAGCCGCTATTCGTATAGGACTATCGGTCTGTCACCACATGCGCACGTTGTTGTTGTTGCTGTTGTTGTTGTTGTTGTTGTTGTTGGACAGCCACCATCCATTGAACCATCGGTCTGTGGCATGCGGACGTTTTTTATGCTGCTGTTGTTGTTGTTGTTGTTGTTGTTGCTGTTGTTATTGTTGTTTTTGTTGTTGGACAGCCACCATCCATTGAACCATCGGTCTGTGGCATGCGGACGTTTTTTTTGCTGCTGTTGTTGTTGTTGTTGCTGTTGTTATTGTTGTTTTTGTTGTTGTTGTTGTTGCTGTTGTTGTTTTTGTTGTTGCAAGCAGCCTAAACTAACCTATACAACCTGATCCAACTAATGCAATGTATCTAATCTAAGCAAACGAACATCCTGAACTGATTGCATCTATCTGAAGCCAATGTAAGCCCTTCTTCCGGGCCGCAGAACTAGGAGAACGCTCTAGAGGGAGTTGGTGTGGTTGAATGTTTGTAGTCAGCAGATTGCCATGCCAACTGGACAGCCTGCTACTGGAGCTGTGATTGGAGGTCACAGTTGGGGGTCATTCTTGTCTGCTTGTTACAACAATGTGTGACGTCACTTGGATCATGACAATGACTACAACTATGACACCGAGTTAATAGAATAAAGAGTAAAAAATACTTGATTGGGTTTATTTAAAATGTTTACCTTTCTGTTCCAAGCTGCTCGATTGATTTTCCTGAAAATAAAAGAAATAAATAAAATAGATTATTTAATATACATAATATTGCTATGGTAACGATTGTTTGTCGTTTGTTAGTTGACAGAAGCCTATTGTTACTTTGGGCCCTGTGAGCTATTCTTGTGAACAATAATTATTTATTAATTAAATTTTATTCAATAATTAATTAATTTTCATTATCAGTTGAATTTTTTAAGCGCAATGTTATTATTACTCATTTCAATTTTCAATTTTTCACTTTTTTCAATTATCCAACTATATATAATATTATTTTTTTTTATATTTATATTTTTTTAAAATTGTATTTTATACTGATTGTTATCCTGTAAACTTTGTATAAGCCAGGGACCAATAAAGGTTGTTCATATATAGACGAGCTATAGGTTATGCAATATGATATTCCAAGCTTTCATAGCTTATTCCTCCTCACCACTATAAAAACAATCAATGACAATAAAAAGTTGCCAAATTAGAAATTAATTATTCTAGATGAGGTTATTTGTAGTTTGTAATGTTTGCTCTAATGACATCGGGCGAGTTAAAGTCGGATATAACTTCCCCCTTGTTAGGGCATCGCGACTCTTTCAGTTCTTCTGAAAACTTTTAGCTCCACAAAGATGGTCATCATTAAAAACTCGGGCATTACTTAAGCATGTATAAATAAACTTTGCGCATTTCATTAGCTTGGTATAGAAGGTAATGACCGCCAATTAAAAATGGGTTTTTATTTTGATTCTTCGTAAATGCATTTGTAATCAATAGAAATAAATGTTGTTGAATTTAGTACTCGAGTTTTTGTTTGTCTGTGATTTTTTGTATCACTGCCATTGGATAATTCGATATACTAAACTGAGAAAAAATGTATAATAATTCTTTTTTTTAGTAACATCGAAACTTGATCCCAATTAAGGCTATGGATGAAAGGTAGGATCGTTTGGACGGGGCACCACAAGGGCGATCTTACCACCCCACAATTCAATATCATATATCATCATATATTATCAATCACTAGGAAAACGCGTTATGTGTTTCTGCGTTGATGGATGAGCTGGAACAATATATCAACATATCTTTGGATCGGTTGTATATATATATATATATATATATATATATATATATATATATATATATATATATATATATATATATATATCCACCTTGAGATCCAAACAATTACATCACTGCCCTCCTATTTCCTAATTGATTTTTATGATGATAAAGAAGGCTTTATTTAAATCGTTCCCAATTAAATGGTGACACCTGTTGCTTGGATTCATTTGGTATCTTGATAGCTTTGAGTGACTAAAAAAAATTGGATCATATATTTTTGCACATCGAAACGGCTGATCTGATTCGAATGAAAGTTCAGAATAATGTGTATAATTATTTAATTGAAATCACTGAGAATTTGAATTCTCTCGAAGGAAATATTTTTCACGAATTGTTTCCCCTGGGTTATTTTCATGGGATTTTTGAAAACTTTGGAATGAGTTTTCTCAGAAGTGGTTCAACCGATTGCGCCTTAAAACTATAGGCCTACAGTATCGAATTAGATAAGGACACTTGTGTATGCCAAGTTTCAACTGATTTTAAATTTTCGTTTGACCTGTGGAGCGCGAACAAAAAAAAAGCACTTGTTTTTCGGGTATGGTGAAATTGAGTCTTCGCTTCGCTCATCCAATTAAGAAATGATAAAATCGAAGAAACAAAGAGAATTAGGGAACGATGTGGACTTATTGGGAAAACGTTGATTTTTTTCTGTTATCACATAAAATGAAGCTCGATAATTATTATTCATTTGTTTCATCTCGCATTGAATTACGTCATATAGAAAAAACACGTCCTTCAAGGTTCCAGGGTTTTGAAGTCCTCTAAGGTTCCAGGGTTTTGAAGTCCTTCAAGGCTTCAGGGTTGTGAAGTCCTTTAAGGTTTCAGGGTTTTGAAGTCCTTCAAGGCTTCAGGGTTGTGAAGTCCTTTAAGGTTTCAGGGTTTTGGAGTCCTTTAAGGCTTCAGGGTTGTGAAGTCCTTTAAGGTTTTAGGGTTTTGAAGTCCTCTAAGGTTCCAGGGTTTTGAAGTCCTCTAAGGTTCTAGGGTTTCGAAGTCCTCTAAGGTTTGACGGAGCGAACGCTGCGGACCGAGTTGAACACCTGATGTTTCCCACAGCAGTAATTTCACAAGTCGGATGTCGCTATCAATCACCGACTTCCTCCAGAGAAAAGCATTCCCACCGGTTTCCCACAATCTCCGACCACAGTCGGTCGATCACGATTACAGTTTACTGCATTGCCGGCTGAGACCTCGTCGCACTCGATTCACCGCAAATTAGACGTTCCAATGCCGACAACCGCAACGAACGAAAAACTTCATTCGAAAGAAGAAGATAAAACTATAGTCATTCATGAATTGTGGTCGCTCGTAGCTTTGAGAAAACTGAAAGCCAGTTATTATTGTTATTCAGAAATGTGATGATATTAAGATGATAATTGTGGATTATTTTACTGAGAAAACTATCTGTCTGTCTGTCTGTCTGTCTGTGTGAGTGGTAAATTACGTTTTGTCATGTTTTACTGGTGGTCTGTTGGCAGTATTGACGGCGAGTTGTAAACGTTTCTAATGAGTGCAATAACTACGTCAAGAAGGCGGTGGAAGGACGATATTTCACTCTTGATTTCTTCCGATAATTATACTTCTGTCACATAACAAATAACAAACAATCGTTACCATAGCAATACAGCGAACTAGTGGACTACCAAACATTCTGACTGGTCAATTCCAACTGGTGGACATTGTTGTCTGTCTCTTTCAACAATGAGTGACGTCACTTGACAGAAGGCTATTGGTTGTTTTAGGAATGACAAGTACCCTCAACAGGTGACTGGGAACTGTGAACCCGTACAAGAGACAGGAGAGTGTGGGATGATGATGGAGAGAAGGATGACTGGATGAGGACCATAGGGGTTAGTATACGACATTTCAACACGGTCCATTTCGAATAGTTGAGGATGCATTTTCATACGAAGCTGAGCATGAATGCAGAATATACGAGGCTAGCCTGTGCGCAGAACCCTGTGCGCACGCCTACGATGACGTCTCAAGATGAGATGATAAGAATTGAAGAAGTTGAAGAAGTGAGTTCGGAAAGAAAGACAGACAGACAATATATAAAACTGATCGCTGATTTATTCTTTGTTTCTCCTGAAGGATTATTTCCAAGAGATTGGAATGCTGTGGATATGGAAGATACGTATGAGACATGGAAGAAACAATCTATTGTTTATTGAAATTAAAAAATTAAAAATAATAGATCAAATATGGTATTAGGCCTATCTCTGGAAATTGTCGTAACTTTGAGCCGGATCAAAGTTATGACCTCTTGTGAATTCGGCCCCTGCATCTCGAATAAATATATAAATAGTTTTTCCATACTCCAAATCTCATTTCTGTTAGAGAGGCAACTGACTCTACTTTTAACGATTGGGTCTCGACCCAAGAAACCCGATTCTGAAGTAAATTGGAAAGTATTTTTTACGCTCGTCTTTTAATAACTTGATCCCAGAAGTTGGACACAGTAATGCATATTTTATGGCTCGACTGAATTTATATTTTAGTGCAACTTTTTTACGAGCAAACCCACTGTTATATGTTTGTGAGTTGTGACCATCATGAAATTTGTAGAAAGAAAAAACTTGAAAAGTTCACTAGTTTTGGCAGTGAAGTATAATGTAGGTGGTCTAGACTGTAGATGTTCGACAGTAATAACATCCTGTAGGCCTACCAGCTCCACAAGTGGCGGTCAGTCTCTTGGGCAAGAACCGAGACGTCCAGATATCATATACAACAAATATATGATTCATTGTCAACAGGGACACCCAATTCTGTAATTGAATTTGTTGGGAGCAAAATTCAATCACATATACAATTTGTAAAAATTCACATGCATTAACATCGCTGCATTTGAAATATATATATATATATATATATATATATATATATATATATATATATATATATATATATATATATATATATGTATATATATATATATATATATATATATATATATATATATATATATATATATATATATATATGAATATATATATATATATATATATATATATATATATACATATATATATATATATATATATACATATATATAAATATATATATATATATATATATATATATATATATATATATATATATATATATACATATATATAAATATATATATATATATATATATATATATATATATATATATATATATATATATATATATATATATATATATATATATATTTATATATATGTATATATATATATATATATATATAATATATATATATATATATATATATATGTATATATATATATATATATATATATATATATATATATATATATATATATGAATATATATATATATATATATATATATATATACATATATATAAATATATATATATATATATATATATATATATATATATATATATATATATATACATATATATAAATATATATATATATATATATATATATATATATATATATATATATATATGATGAATGAATGTCATCTGTCAATAATTGAGCTATGAAGTATTAATGAAACAACTGGAATATTGTGGTTGTGATATGAAATGTATCGTGTTTGGTCACAGCAATAAAGCTGCACGACACACAGAGGACTCTTACTGCCACTTGTAACAATGCCCTGTAGGCCCAGCTTCCAGCTAGCTCCAAGAGGCCAAGACTCGGATTGGTCATCATCCACTAGTAGACCTGAATACCATGACAACACAAGATGATAACAAAGTGACGGTCTTTTGAATTGTTAAGACTTGACATATTTCCAGCCCCCCCTCGAGAGCAGTGCTGGATTTGTGCTGACAACAATGGGAATACACAGAGACCAGACACGTTGCTATGGTACCTAAGCTCAAGCTTGCAACGTCAAAACCTCGTGTGTTTGTAGAATCATCTCTGCTGTGTCAACGGCTCTCTAGTCTCTACTATGATAATCTCTCATAAACCCTGGTAAGCTGCTGTTCTTCTTTCTCTTTTTCTTATATCGGATTTTAACGACGCACTATATTGATGGCTACGATCTATTGGCGTCGGTGGATGACGAATGAGATGATATGATGAAGAGTTATTTTATTAGGTGTATTGGATGGTGGGAAGGAGTCGGTCGTGGCCTGTTGTTAAGGAACCATCCCAGTATTGACCAGAACGACAGAGGAAAACCATGATACATCATGATGGTCGATTATGGCGGGAATCGAACACCGGTCTCCTGAATGACGGTTCAGTGTGTTGATAATATGTTGACATTGACAAGATGGACCCAATGAAATGAAATGAGATAAAAAAATGGGGATAGGTGACCAGGTAAACTATGCAATTGAAACATGAAGAAAGTAACCCTAATGTGAAAGGTATATAAGGATGTTCGAGGCATACAAGAAGAGCAAGCCTACAGCTGTAATCTTGGCTGTCGAAGTCAAATTACAGCTCGAGTTGATAACTTCCCCGCAGCCCTGCCTTGTCCGAGCGAGCAGCCGTGAAAGGTAGAATGTAAAAACCGAGAGGCAAATAAAACCATCAAGTCGAGGAATATTTCTAGAAGAAAACAGCAATTACTCGTGAAAAGAATTTACAGTCCCAATAAAAGTGTATCGGCAAGAAAAAGTAGGCTTCGAAGATCTGGCCGGCCATAAAACCCCTGGGCCGGGTTGGAGGCTAGGTTTTATTGTCGTCGTGTTGGTGCTACCTCTATCGGTGGCTCGGTGAGGAACTGTAACATCTAGACAAGCGTACCAACTTGCTTCTCGAAAATAATACTTCTGAATAACACGAAAAAGCGTAGTGAATAAGTGTAATAAACGGAAAAGAATCCGTCTTCAACAGCTGTCCAAGACCAAGTAATACAATTTACTTTTAGAAAATAAAAAATATATTGATCAGTTTATAACAGTTGGAGAGCAAAATAAGTATCTAGCATCAAGATGGCAGTAAAATCATGAAGTTTGGTTGATCATATACATCAACTCGGTAACCATGGTAGCTACAGATTCACACAATAGTCAACTGTCAGCATTACCATGGCATTACAACATTATAATTAGAGCTTCAGTAGCGTCATTTAGGTAGCCGTGCTTGCTGCTAATACATGACTGCGCATGTCAAGTCGCTCCTGGTGTTCATGCATCGAACTACATGTAGTTGCGCGGGCATCTGATGTTACATCCGGGCTCTCCAAGTGATTGATGATAACACCTTGATACGAGGAATGGACGCCGCAGCCAGAAAAGCGCTGTAGTCGACTTGGCAATCTTGAGGCCTCACATAATTATTGTCGAAACTTATTTGGCAATCGACGACTCGAAATAGGCGTGGCTTTACCAGTCAGCCAGTTGGATCTATATCATTTGTGGGCATTTCAAGATACCCCGATTGGATATTTGAATTTCACAACAGTTCTAACAACCGTGTTGATTGAACGGTATGATTTGTGACGTCATGGAGGCAGCCCTGTTGATTGGACGGTATGATTTGTGACGTCAAGGGGGCGGAGACTGCGAGTCGTCAATTTCAGCAAGTCGTTACATGTTTATGTGTAGAAGTGACGCTACCGAGTTGGGTTGGTTAGGAGTGTTGGGTTGGTTAGGAGTGTTGGGTTGGATTAGAAGTGACGATTCTGTTCATGTCTCTTCACAGAATCGGTAATGCCTACGTCATGACTCTAGTCCCTGGAAGACAAACAAAATCATTTTTAATTTCCGAAATTGAGACTTTGATTTCTAGTTTTCTGTAACATTGGGGAAATAAATAATCGTCATAATTCATCGAGAGCCAATTTCACTAATCTTATAGTTAGTGTTAATCCGCTAATTATCGCTTTATCCGCTGACTATCAGTTGGTGAAACCCTAGGAGTATGTAATGCGATATTGAATCCTCCCAGGTATTACAGGACCTTGGTAATTTTTATATGAAATTTAATTGATGAATTTAAAAAATTTCCGCCCGTTTGTTTGACAGGATTATAAACCCTCTTCTCCCTTCCTCCCTTCAAACCCCAAATCAACGAGGTCATTAAACTACAAATTCCTCAATAACAAACAATTCTACTCATTCATTATTTACAAAAGATCCGTTCTTAAAACCAAAAATACATTTGTCAACGTCATACAATATTCGAGGAAAGAAACAACCCCAGTTGACCCCGACCCTGCCAAGTTTTCTGACCCTTGAAAGCGCTCGAAACGACCCTTTTTGGTCAGGTTTTTCTATGAGAACAACACTAATTGGTACGTCGGCTTTTGAGGCCGTGCGTTGGGTTGGCCTTTCTTCAGTTTCTTATATTGTGAGACATCAAAGACACAGAGGAGGGTGGGTTGATGACTGAGGGGGAGGGGGGGGGGGGGGCGAGGAGAAAAGGAGAGGAATTGAAAACTGTAGGTATAGAACGCTTTTTCACTCTTATAATTTAGAAATCTGATGCAGGAGGGAAAAAAAATTAAAGCGGAGTGGCTTTTATTAATAACAGATGGACCTTTGTTATTGTTTTATTTATATGTATAAGCTGAAATATATGAGAATTGAGATGTGTTGAAATTTCTTAAATTTACATACGCGAACGCTCTTTGTGGAACTATTAATAGCAAATATTCATATATATATATATATATATATATATATATATATATATATATTTATATATATATATATATATATATATATATATATATATATATATATATATATATATATATATATATATATATATATATATATATATATATATATATATATATATATATATATATATATATATATATATATATATATATATATATATATACATATATATATATATATATATAAATATATATATATATATATATATATATATATATATATATATATATATATATATATATATATATACATATATATATATATATGACTGATTTTAATCGAATAAACCGAACAAAAAATATGAATACGTATACCACGTGATCAACTTTGCGACTACTTTTTCAACATAACGATTAAAAATGTTTGAAATATTCTTTCTTTTCGACTTATACGCTATAATATCAAATAATGATTATCATTATCTAGGTTTGGTCAGGATTATTGAATTTAGAATATATTTCCAACTGACAGCGTACAACCGTGCGTCCAATTCGAGCAAATAAATGTATGAATCATCTGAAACATTTTACAACCACTTGTAACTCACATCGGCGTCCTCCTTTATACTTTAACGACGGCCATTTCGCGAGATATCACTGAAAAGAAGTGAAAAAAACAAAAAACAATAATAATAACAGAATGAGAATAAAAAGTGCAAAGTCCCGCAACATTTCCTTACAATTCCCACAGTGCAGTTGATTGCAGGTGCTGCCAACGTGACCACGTGGTTCCAACAGCGGCTCGAATCCTTGAGATGCGCACGCAGAAACATGATATGTGCCTCAACACGGTTCATCTCGGACAAAATGCAGACAAACATCAAAGAAAACCTTCAAGAAAAATTAGATCCGAAATCTGTGTTTGAAGTGTTGACTATAGTTGTGTTCAAGAGAGTTGAATCGTATTTGTAGATTAGATTACCTCACCGAGATACATTACTCCTGCAGCCGATAGCGACATATGCTCGTTCCAATTTCGGCAGCCATATTGGATATTTACAAGTAGAATCCAGGCAAGGCAGTCTATATTACCTCACCGAGACACGTTACTCCTGCAGCCGATAGCGACATATGCTCGTTCCAATTTCGGCAGCCATATTGGATATTTACAAGTAGAATCCAATCAAGGCATTCTATATTACCCCACCGAGACACGTTACTCCTGCAGCCGATAGCGACATATGCTAGTTTCAATCTCGGCGGCCATATTGGACATTTGAAAATGGAATCTAAGCAAGGCATTCTATATTATCACTAATATATATGTCTAATATGTGGGAAACATCCCGGTTTGTAAAGCGGTGTAAAGCTACTGCCGAGACACAGATATGTACGCCTTCTTAATAACGTATCTCGGTAATATAGGCCTAGATATATGGGTGTATGTCGTCCACCATACATAATAAACACTATACAGATCATCGACCGGCTAGCACATTGAACCGTCATTCAGGAGACTGAGATTCGATTCCCGCCACGGTCGACCATCCTGACAGGGTTTTTTCGTGGTTTTCCTCTGTCGTTCAGGTCAATACTGGGATAGTTCCTTAACAACAGGCCACGACTGACTCCTTCTCACTATCCAAAAACACCCAATAAAATAACCTTTCACCTCATCATCCCATCATCTTATATTATTCACCGAGGTCAACAGATTCTGATCATCAGTACAGTGCGTCGTCAGAACCAATATAGACTACGTATGTCAGTCACCACCAGCCTCTAGTGGGTGGTATTATCAGTCCCATTTAAATGTCGAAAACGACTCACAAAACACCCGAAAAATGTAAGTAGGACTTGAATAGTTATTAGTAGTATTATTATTAGTAGGAAAAATACTAATAATTTGCCAGAATATTTTAAGGAAATAACAAGTGGACAGGCATTCAAAGCCAATGTGAAAAAGTTTCCGATTGTTTTTATAGTTTGCATGATTATTTTACATAGTCTTATTGGTCTCTGATAGTTTTTATTGTATTTCTTTTTAATGCCAACAGTGACACGTATAACTACGTAAATGCCCACTTACAGATTGTTCTGAGTTTCTTTGCTTATTAGTTGACCGGGTATCTAGTGTCTACAGAACTATTCAGCAGTAATTGTTTTGGGTCCATATTTATTTATTATGATGATAGTCATAGGCCTTTATATTAATATTTCATTTCAATTGACAAATTTGTATAACCTTTGTAGGTACAATGTTATTTGTCATGCAAGTTGAATGGTGTAGGCCTATACTATGGAATGCTCATAAATACAAATACAAATATTTAAAGGGAGGTCATGAGACCGAGCCTAGCCTAAATATTATCAATGACTTGAAATTATAATAGTCGGGGATTAGATTAGCATATAACTGCGGTACTTTCAATGAGAATAATTTCAGAGAACGAGATTTAAGAATGGAAATACTACTACAACATTCAAATGCATAACATATTTTAATGTAACCTCTCTTTCTCCACGAGTAAAGTCTCCACTATCGTTCAGTTGGTAATCCTGCTTCATCTCTCGTGGATACAAGTATACCTATCAGACGATCGGTCGTTTTCTTTTGTGACGATTCACGTTTTTTCTATACGTTTCTTTTCATCTGGGAAATTGTGAAGATTTAGGAACAAGTTTTCTTCAATTAAGATGTTGGTAGATAAGACAAGCAATTCTGTCGGAAGAAGACTCCTCAGTGAAACCGGCGACTTGGAAAGGTAATGAAATATAAAAATAATTTCATAACAGGATTTTGGACAGGTTTACTATACTTTTGAAGGATCGAAACATCTGAACGTTGGTGTTGTTGCATGGGGGGGACGGTCGACCGGGAGTGAAGATGATGAACTGTGCAAACATGCGGTGATGAATCGCGACAAGGAGGGAATTAATTTATTACTTTATCGCGTGCTTAAATCACTAAAATGATAAAATATCATGTTTTTGTTACAGCGACAAAATGTTGTAACCTGTATATGAATAATTAATAATCCACAAAGAAAAAGATGAATTTTAATAATTTTTAATCAAATCTAGTATAAATGTATTTCTCAATGTGTAGTCAAGTATTTGATGTTACCATGTTAGAATACTAAACTGACAAAAGTGTTGAAATATTTATAGCTATAATTGAAAAGTTGGTGACATAATTTTCAACTTGGACAAACCGTTAGAATCTCTCTGAGTGACTAATGGACAACAAGAATTTGATTTATATACAAAAAAACTTTCAAACATTATGAAAATATTAAAATACATATTTCAATTTCCACAATGTTGCCATGAAGTATATTAAATGTCACTACATAATGATTTTATATAATAATTCTGTGGAATAATTTATATCTCAATTAAAAAAGTTGTTGACTTTTGTACAGCGAAAACATATCTTTTCAGCCGAGGATCATAATTAAAGTCGCCAAAATAATGATTTATCTGAAATAATTTTCATGACTAATAACTCACAAGTGAATTTATTTTACATCATATTTCCATGTATTTCATGTTTAACAAGAAAATCGCTGTAAATTAATACTTGTAACGAGTTATTCATAGCTGAATTATGCTAATTAAGTTGGTGAGATTTTAAGAGCCCGCATCTTAGCTGAGCATGTTTCTCTTCGAAATGCTCTACCCAAGTTCGATGTGCGTTCAAAATTTTGATTGTGGGTTGAAAAGTGAAAAAATGATGATATTGGAAGAGTTTCAGTAACCACCGCTAGATGGGGGAGTTTTTCATCTCATAATTTGGACAAAATCAAGTTACATTACACATTTTGGCCAAGGAAATTGGGAAAACTGTAGAATAAAAGGCGAATCAGAATTTCAAATATTGATGAGCAAAGTTGAACTCAAGGATGTGCGTTTGTAATTTATTTCTACCATCATTCGGTAACCGGGAATTGAGCAATGAAAACCATCAAATTAGGCACATTTTGATTCAATTATTGCTCCATAATAAAATTATTCCTCAATTTTCGATTAGGCATATCTGATTGTGAGGGTATTGTTTAATTATTGCATTTTACCGCAAGTCCGTAGTGTTTGTAGTTCTTGAGATATATGTGGCGGAAGTACACCCTGTAAATCTGTCCAAGATGCAGCCTCACAGTAAATAACAACCGTTATATAATTGATGTGGAGTGGAATTACATAAGTAGATTCAGGAGTAAATAATTGTCGAATACTTCATCATAGAGTTTATTTCAGATTACCGACACACTAAGATAGGTTATAGGCATGATATACTCTATTGACGATGACCAACGAAATGGTTTTGTTAGGTATTAAAGAAAATGTCGGTGGAATTATTTGATATGTGTGACAAGTTCTCACGATATACAAATCATAACGAATTACCAAAGGCATTTAAACGCACTGAGGAAAACCATATTTTCAAACAACTACTTGGAGAGGTTCTTACCGAACATTCGTTCTACTCTAATGATGGTTTCTTAAAGAATACATTTCAGTATGCTTCTAGTACTTCTTTTTCAACAAATTTGATTATTCTAACAACATTTACTGGAAAATAAATACAGATGTATGCATGTGTGTAGGCCTATCAATATCTCCGATGATTTTATTATCGCCTGAAAATGAAAATGTTGAAGAACCAAATGGGCTCGGCTGGGGTGACACGAGCACGTGACACGAGCACGTGACACGAGCACGTGACACGAGCACGTGACACGAGCACGTGACACGAGCACGTGACACGAGCACGATCTGTTCATTGCCATGAACAATAATGATGAACTTGTTCAACAAACAATCAATCTTACTGGTAATATCTCCAGGGATAGTTTACAGTTCAAACAATTACATTCGGGAGGGAAAATCTTCAACCTTCAATCTCCTTATTATCCTGTTCTTCATTATCTTATCATTATTCTTGAATTCAGAACAACATGAAATGCCCGACTTGGAATGAAAATGTGAAAATTTAAAACTGTAAAATTCAATGATTTATTTTCAAAATATCCTTAAAATGAGTATTGAATTTGAAGGAGAACTTTTCCACTTGATTTCTCATTTGTTATACCCCAAATACCTCAATTAGGTTCACTGCCCCCTACCCCCCCCCCCCCCCATCCCCCAACCTACCCTCGACTGTCATGACCCAACAGCCAATCATGCGAGCCAATCGGCTTGACATGCTGGCTGCCTTGACCCGTCGACCCATGCCTGATGACGCGGTCCTCACAGCCCCTTGAGCCACGTCTCCAAGAGGCCGTGTTTCTTACCACAGCCCCCTGGGCCACGTCACCAAGAGGCCGTGCCGTGTCCTTATCACAGCCCCGCGGATCACGGCCGAGAGTTTGTTCTTGGATCAAGGCAGTCGGAGGTTGGGTCGGTAAAGCAGATAAGAGGATTATGGGATGAAGATCTGGGACTTGCATTAAGTAGAGTAGGCCTACGTAAGATGTCTGGGAGTGATATCGAGACATCCTGTCGATATGCATTAAGGGACTCAATCGAGTGGAAAACAAAGATAAAGAAATACAAAAAAAATTTATAAAAACTTGAAAATAAAATCTTCTGTCTATGTAGGAGGGGGGGGGGGGGGGGGACGCCATGAGTATACAAATAATTCTTGGGTATAACAACAAACTCTTCGGCACCGTCATTCGAATAACACATTTCGAATTGGTTTTATATGACATATTTAAAGAAAGAGTTACAAATGAGTGGGGAAAAGAGGAAAATGATGATAATGTTGAGCTGAGACGGGTGGACCAGTGACTAACACGCTGGACCGTCACTCAGGAGATCGGGGTTCGGACAACCCTGACAGTGGTTCCAGCATCATCTATAATATTATAAACACCTGATGGAAACACCCCTCATCATCCCATGCAACACGTAGGCCTAACTGTGTCAATAAACCTCTTAGTCGATATGACATTAGCCAATAACAATTCTATTTGAAGGGTGAAAACCACTAGAAGTTGGAAAACAGTGGTTTCTTGATCGTATTCATGATATATTAAGTAATGACCAATCATTGTTATAATGATGAAAACAACAACAATGGAGAAATAAGATGAAAACAGAAGAACTCGAGAATAAGAAGATATGATATGATAGCAAGTAGGCCTATAGAGATTATTTCTGCCCACTGTGAATGTTTGAGCTGTTAACCATCACCTCAAGATATATTGTTCGACAAATTAGTTTTGATCTCATTGTTAAGTATTCTTCGATCGTATAAGATCGACCTTGTGGTGCCCTGTCCGAACGATCCTACCCATCACCCAAAGCCTTAATTGACGACTCGAAATGGGCGTGGCTTCACCAGTCCGCCAGTTGGGTCTA
>OZ023334.1:2203906-2246406 GCA_964007535.1 Brachyptera risi | reverse complement strand
GCGTGGCGTCTAAAAGAAAGGCCATGTTAATTTGATGACAAAGAAATCCTGCTGGGTACCGGGTATTGTTTTGGTTCGGGAGATTATTATTGGTGTTTCTTTATATTGTTCGGATCGGGGGGGGGGGGGGGGGGGGGGACAAGCCATGCGGGCCAAATCGTGAGAAGTTCATTATTGTTAATATTGTTGGTTAATGTTGTTGAAAGGAATGGAATTAGGGTTGGGTGGGGGGACGTAGCTTTTATCCGACACCTTGGAAAAACTAATTATAATTAGGGAATGAGGTTGTTGGAAGATGATTATGATTGTGTCGGATAGAGACGAGAGAGACGCTGGCCTGATTGGAGAGAGACAGCGTGTTGGCCAGGTTACCATAGCAACTAGCACAGTTTATTTATTTATTCAATTTTCATCCAAAGATGACGTTACATTCTCAGCATTTTACGAGGAAATGATGATTTACAGTGTTATGTATACGGATAGTCTGAAAATGCGAATCCAGGGCAGAAGGAGGGTGGCACAAACGTAGAACGAACGATTGGCGTGGTCAAAAGTTTGAGATTTTCCAGAAGGGGGTGCTAAGGGTACGGACCTCAGTTGGAGACATGGTTGTCCACATGTTACAATAATGCGTGACGTCACTAACTATTCGGCCCGAGCTGAGTTCTTGATCTGCATGCGGGATGCGTCATCAGGCTGCGTGGATCTTGAAGAAACAACACGGAATAAGTATACTGTATGTAATTACCAGCGACATATCACCGAGACGTTAACGCCCCTCTAATCTCGAGGTACCATTTCCCTTCATTACACCGACCTCTTGCATCTGCATGCCCTAATCTCGCTTTACTGCACTTCTCTCTCTCTCTCCCTCTCTCTCTCTCTCCCTCTCTCTCCCTCTTTCCCTTCATTACACCGACCTCTTGCATCTGCATGCCCTAATCTCGCTTTACTGCACTTCTCTCTCTCTCTCCCCCTCTCTCTCTCTCCCTCTCTCTCCCTCTTTCCCTTCATTACACCGACCTCTTGCATCTGCATGCCCTAATCTCGCTTTACTGCACTTCTCTCTCTCTCTCTCTCTCTCTTTCTCTCTCTCTCTCTCTCTTTACTGCAGCTTGATAGCATCTTCCCTCTCTCTTCGCTTTACTGCCCTTTAATCGCATCTTCCCTCTCTATCTCTCTTACACTCTCTCTCTTTACTGCACTTTAATCGCATCTTCTCTCTCTCTCTCTCTCTTCTCTCTCTCTCTCTCTCTCTCTCTCTCTCTCTCTCTCTCTCTCTCTTCTCTCTCTCTCTCTCTCTCTCTCTCTCTCTCTCTCTCTCTTTCTCTCTCTCTCTCTCTTTACTGCAGCTTGATAGCATCTTCCCTCTCTCTTCGCTTTACTGCCCTTTAATAGCACCCTCTTTCTCTCTTTACTGCACTTAATCGCATCTTCTCTCTCTCTCTCTCTCTCTCTCTCTCTCTCTCTCTCTCTCTCTCTCTCTCTCTCTTTACTGCAGCTTGATAGCATCTTCCCTCTCTCTTCGCTTTACTGCCCTTTAATAGCACCCTCTTTCTCTCTTTACTGCACTTAATCGCATCTTCTCTCTCTCTCTCTCTCTCTCTCTCTCTCTCTCTCTCTCTCTCTCTCTCTCTCTCTTTACTGCAGCTTGATAGCATCTTCCCTCTCTCTTCGCTTTACTGCCCTTTAATCGCATCTTCCCTCTCTATCTCTCTTACACTCTCTCTTTACTGCACTTTAATCATATCCTCTCTCTCTCTCTTACACTCCCTCTTTCTCTTTATTGCAGCTTAAACGCATCTTGCTTCTCTCTCTCTCTCTCCCTCTCTCTCTCCCTCTCTCTCTCTCTCTCTCTCTCTCTCTCTCTTTACTGCAGCTTGATAGCATCTTCCCTCTCTCTTCGCTTTACTGCCCTTTAATCGCATCTTCCCTCTCTATCTCTCTTACACTCTCTCTTTACTGCACTTTAATCATATCCTCTCTCTCTCTCTTACACTCCCTCTTTCTCTTTATTGCAGCTTAAACGCATCTTGCTTCTCTCTCTCTCTCTCCCTCTCTCTCTCCCTCTCTCTTTCCCTTCCTCTCTCTCTCTCGCTTTACTGCACTCTAATCATATCCTCTCTCTCTCTCTCTCTCTTACACTCCCTCTTTCTCTTTATTGCAGCTTAAACGCATCTTGCTTCTCTCTCTCCCTCTCTTCACTGCAGCTTGATCACATCTTCTCTCTCTGTCTCTCTACTTGAAAAGAAGATTACTGACAGAGACATGTCTATATATAAGGGAGATCGAATTACTGCTTGCTGTAATCTCAAGCAGGATTTATATTTTTTCAAATATATAAAATGCACATAATTACCATATAAATTTCAGCTACTTTTCAACAGTTTTTTTCTATATTTTTATTTCGACTTTTTCCATAGCTTCTGGTAAATTTGTGTGTATGCATGAATTATAGTTACTTTTGGATTGGATTTGTCCTTGATTGATTTATTAATTACTGGTTTATTAATTAGTTATGTGGTGCCCCGTCCGAACGACCCTACCTCGTCACTACCAGTCAATGGCTTGGGGTCAAGTTTTACGTGATTTTATTATAGTAAAAAAAGGATGAAATTTGATCTCTAAGATTTTCACCAGAACTGTTATAATGCATTAGTGTTGATAGTTGGTTCACAATTCTGCTTTCAGTGGATTGTTTTGGCTAATTCATAAAACGCATTTTCAAATAAATGAGTCACCTGGAATTCATATTGACATTACAAATTAATTACTAATCCATTCATAAATAACTTATAGATTTGTCTATAATGTCTATAATGATTTGTCCATTGATGAAAAACAAACTGATATGTCTTCTGTTGCAATGTTTGTTGTCAACAATGGAAGTTTAGCCGCTAGATGATCCATTGTTGTTGGGCAAACTCGAGGAGAAATAAAGTCTTCATGTTTATTCAATTCACATTCAATGTCGTATAATTATATTTCATCCTCAATGTAAATTGTCAGCAATATATCAGCTACGTACCACGTCATAAAACACCCTGTACGAGTCTTCATTGTCCAAGAACTGGAGGCTCGACACACCCGGAGTCAGTGTTAAGCCAGCGAGGAGACGGTCGATCGTCCCGTCCGAAGAATCAAGTGTACATCCTTGAAAGAAAGAGTACGCTTTTCAACTGCCTTCGATTACACGAGCAGTTGCACTCGAGAGAGAGTGAGAGAGGAGATGGGGGGTTGCTGGAGTGCAAGAGAGAGGGAGGATTACATGAGCAGTTGCACTGCATCCATCATTGCACTCGAGAGCGAGTGAGAGAGGAGATGGGGGCTTGCTGCGGTGCGAGAGAGAGGGAAGATGTAGCGGGTGGGAAGACCAGCACGTGCATGTCTTCGGTTGCAGTTGTTAGGGGGGGGGGGGGGCAGGTGGACAGACTCGGCTTTGCTTCACTTTGTTCGTGCAGAAAAGTCACTCTTCCAAAGATGCCAATATTCAGTTCTTATTAGAAGATAATATTTTGTGTAAATATATAAACCTTCATATATGTGTATATATATATAAATATATATATAAATATATATACATATATATATATATATATATATATATATATATATATATATATATATATATATATATATATATATATATATATATATATATGAACCTTAATTGGTTCCTGACTCCGAAGTGTACAGGATAAAAATCGATATAAAATACATGGAATATATAATACAATATAATTGGATGACCGAATTTTGAAATAGGCCTTAAATTAAGAAAGAATTGATATAATGAACGATAACATACAAACATGGTGACACTAATGATAATTGAGAGAGCAAGATGAATGTAAACGTTGACGGATGCTATAGTTGGTTGTAGAAATGGTTTCTGAATATTCGAATAGGATATTATCTGTTATTATTGATTGTTATTATTATTGACTGTCCATATAATGTACGTATGACACACGTACATTCTATGTACCAGTCCTTTGGACGAAAATTTTATAAATAAATAAATAAATCCCTCGGGGCTGACATTCCAATCTCACATTCCCAAGATACTGACTGACGTTACCATGGAATGATGATTCAAAGGATTGAATTGATTGGTTTTTGAATCCGTAACAAACTCAAAATATATATTTTGTAGAATGTAAGTAGAAATAATTGCTATATTTATACATGAAATGTTCTAGATCGAGTAGAAGCCGACCGTTTCAACCCGGCACCTCCACCTGTGTATAACACTCGAGTCGGACGTCATCAAGTATTGAACAAATCTTTGTTCACATTTCACGAACTTGAGCAATTTCGATTAAAGTTCCCGCGAAGTAAGTTTGAGTTGCGGAAGTGATCAAAGTTACAGACGGAAATGAACAGTTGTAGGAACGGCTTCAGATGGACAATCCAACAGAAATACGTTCAAGATGTCAAGTTCTACTTCATTCACATTTCGATTTGATAAGAACGTTTATTTATCCATATAAGTATCCAATTCATTCTTAATGTTTCTTCATTTAGGGTTCAATCTATTCGTACCGAAGGTGTGTGTAATAATGTTAACTATGTACGTATAAGACTTGATTTGTTCCGTCGATAAGTGAGATCAAAGTCAATCAAGAACTTTCTGAATTAAACGTATATGGAAGCTCGTATAATACATAGACATGACAGTTTAATGTGTCCCAAGCCTCCATAGGGCAAGAGTTTCCCGCCAGGGGTTTTCACAGATATGAATTACTATAAATCTTGAGACGTGCGAGGAACAAAATCAACAAATATATCACAAGATAAAGAAAATATTTGTCAAAAATGCAAATGACTGAATTGTATATTAACAAAGATGAAAAGATCAGTTGTATGTAACAGTAACACTCGATATGTTCACCTCACAGCGTACCGTTACATACAAATAACACGTAACATATTGTGAATGTTCATTATGGATCGACAGTATTTTTCTGAGATACATCTCTGAAAGGTGTGAAGCAGTTTCACTATACAATATGATCAGACAGAAAGTCACCACGATCGTTTATATGTCCCGCTGACACAAAAAAAATGGTGCTATATATTTTTATTTAATTTCAATTCTATCATGATATTATATTGTTCAAACCAATATTTCCTCATTGGTTCATTTTCATCATTTTTGTATACTAATAATTCATCTTGGAATTATCAATATTTGTTTTTTTCATACCCAATTCATTCTGATTAATTATTGCTTGTACTTTTAATCTCAATTGATGCATATTTGATCACTAAATGTGTTCAGCAATCATATATATTAGGACAGAGACTTCGTTCAATAAAGTTCCGACAATAATATATCATATATTATAATAAAGTATGATATATGTATATGAATATACTCATATAAGCATATGCGACAAACTAAGCGTGGAAGAGGTAGAAGCAGTCTCTAGGAAGCGCGGTGCTTGGTCCATGCAGTCACAGCATCTCTTGGCGCATGCCACTAGCGACCAGAGAGAGAGAGAGAGAGAGAGAGAGAGAGAGAGAGAGAGAGCGGAGAGAATGGGTAGAGTGAGAGACGAGATGATGGGAAGCAACTACCAGTCAGTTTTCTCACGGCAATGGTATTAGCTAAAGTGAGGCTAGTCCTAAGATATAGCCACTTATGTCAATCACACATGGTGAGGAAAACGCTGTGGAAATTGAGAATTTCAGTGGAAAATGGAAGACGATTATTTTTATGTGTGAGTAATTGGAATAACATATCAGTTGTGATTTGATTGGATATTTATTCCAATTTATTACTATTTTATGTATTATTTCACTCAATGCATCCATTTTGAGCGTCGATATTATTTGAGAATTTTTTTTTCGTAAATTTGAACAAACATATTCACCATCTTGAACACTTTTCTGTCGTTATGGCTATTACCACTACAATTTCCGAATTAATTATTAGTGACTTTATTTTTTATGAAAAGGTTTCGCATCAAAAACAATATTTGGTTTTATTTAATGTGATTTAAAGAAGGAATAAATAATTTGAAAGAAGAAAAAAGATCCACAATCAAAATAGCAGTTATTTAAAACTGGCTTCAACAATGGAGAAATCGTATATTTTAAAAGATTAACAAGAAGAAGCGATTCTTCAACTTGTCACTCGGCTCTATTATCGTCTTTCAGTAGTATTTCTGATTATTACACTTCATTTTTCAAGAATATAATCGTAATAAAAAACAACGGAAGTATCTTCCACGCGTTCTAATTGACCCAATCAACTTTTCTCATCGCATTCTCTTAGAACCGACCGTGCTATAGTCGTAGGCGCGTCTGTTAAAATCACGGCGCGCTGGTAGCCGTAGGCGAGAGAGAGAGAGCGACAGAGAGAGAGAGAGAGAGAGAGAGAGCAAGAGAGTAGCCAATCAGGGGGCCGCGTGTCGAAGAGAGAGAAGGAGTGTATCCCACACGTGAAGCACACGCCAAGTGCGCTCGGTCCGCTCCGCTCGCACGAACAGCGCCGGAGTTTACCGACGATTGACGAACGTTAGAGCGACGCACGCTGGCTCGATCCGGCACGGAATAGCACACGGCACTTGTCGTCGGCACTTCGTAGCGTAAAGACGTGTGTCTGTGACGCGCCACAATCGAATTATACATACGTAAATAAAAATAAGTGGATAATTTTTTGAAAATAATTTTTTTATAAGAAAAAAAATTATCGAACTGTGCTTTTCTGTGAATTTTTTTTTGTATTTCTGTGTTTTTATATATTTATTTTTTCTGATTTTATTTTTGTGACTATAATAAGTATTTTTTGAGTGATTTTGAGTGTGTCTTCCATATGACTCTGATGGTCGATAGTGAGCCCTGTGCGATGGTGACCGGCGGCGGCGGCAGTGTGTTGCCGTCGGTGGGTACCACCACGGCGTCGGGGTGCCTCGGTACCGGCACCGCGACGCTGGCGAGTGCCGGCAGTGCCCAAGTGACGACGGCACCGGCTGAAGGATTACCATCGCAACCGAGACGGCCCGGAGAAAATAGACGGGTAAGTTGATTTATTCAAATTTACTACCTATATTTTTGAATATATATTTTTTCTGTAACATCACAATCTTGCATTAGAATCATTGTTTACCAATTTAGGCCAGAGATGAGTTGGTAAGATTGCTTAGAAGCGGCTCCTCTTGGTTGTTTTAAGACTGCCAGGCGGTCTTATCAACAATAGAAATAATTGAATAGTAAATACACACTTTTATGAAGGAAAAATGATTTTTTTAAAATTTATTTTCATCTCACTGACATTGAGAGTTGAAAATATCTCAGCTTTTTCGATTGATTTTTTTTTTTTTTTTATGAACCAACTTTGACGGGCTTAAAAATTGAAATAATCAATCAATATAATATTGTGATATTGTAAAATCAAATGATTTCATGGAACATCACCCGAAACTAAATTACAGCTTTGGAGTAAAATTATTATTTCGAGATCGATTTCATCTTCTCTTGGAATTTCGTAGATTTATGCTCCTACAGTCCAGGTGGGTTGGGTTTGGTGGAAGCAAGGCTATCCCAAGCTCGAGCTTGTAGTTTCATGGTTGGAATCTACAAAAGTTCATTTGTGCGCGAGAGAGAGAGAGAAAGAGAGAGAGAGAGAGAGAGAGAGAGAGAGAGAGAGAGAGAGAGAGAAAAATAAAAAGTCGTGTATTTAGTTTTGTAAGATGAATAGTATAGATCGTTTGCACCAAATTCATGTTCTAAATCTTTCACCCATACCTATATAGAATATTAACATTTTCGAACTTCTCAAGAATTTCCTATTTTTTTTTATCGGAATCTGAGATGTCGAAATGAGTCTCTATCTCTGAAATATTTACTCCATCCAACTATTGGACTGGACATATTCTCGATATAATAAAAACCCGATGAAAAAGTTTCCGAATCCATTCCAACATCAGATCGGAAAGAGATGGCAAAGCTGAAAGGAATGTTTATCGTCTTCTCTGCGAACATTCTCTACAAGCATATTTAAGTAGTTGATTGATGTCGAGATAGCGATCCGAATAGAATACTAAAAGCCACGAGATTTTGTAGTAACAAATTTGACGCAGCAAAAAAAAAATTTTCATTCCGAATTCTTATATTTTTATGTTATATACTTTATCAAAATTGTTCATCGGACATTAATGGACAAGAACTATAAAGTCTAGATTCTTTGATGGTAAATCATAACTGGGATATTTTATCGTATTCAATCGAAATAATGACTTTTATTTGAATATATCTCCTCAGCCAATCCGGAGTGACCAACTTTTTCACCAGGATTCTTCTTTTGGAGACACTTCATATTTTCAATAATATTTTATGGGATTATTTCTCTACAGTAAAATTTTATTCGAATGAAATATCGTTATTGCATTACTTCATGGCAGAGGAAACCGGAAATTAATAAAAAATCGTGGCCCTTCCACCAAAAACCAAATATCAAGATTTGTCTACTTAAATTAGCATAAAAAAAATAGTGTTCACTGAAGTGTGATCCCACTAATAATAATCTGTTGGTTAAGAGTTAATCAAGAGATTAACTTCTTTTAACTCTTGTTTAGCATCACCATATTGGTGATAACGATAAAAAATGGCTGTCAAAACGAACGAAAATCAACAAAACGGTTATTTCAAATGATTAAACAAACACTTAAACGACATTAAAATCCAAACGTTTCCTAATACGGGAATCTTTATTATCATTATTTTTAATAACTTCGAAACTTGATACAAAATCATTGTTTCCCGATCAAGGCTATGGATGAAAGGTAGGATCGTTTGGACGAGGCACCACAAGGGAGTTCGTACCACCTTCTATACCTTAATAATAAGATACGCCAAACACCCAAAAATACACCAGAAATAACACCAAAACCAAAAAAAAAACACTAAACAAACATGAAAAAACAGACCAGAAACACCAAAAAAATCGGTCTCAAAATAGGCGTGTTCTCTAATATGCATAATTACCAAAATTATCTTAGAAAACAAATCTATTTATGTTATTATTTAAGAAGGGGTCTGATGATATAATCATCTAAGAAGAAAAAATTAAATCTCCCAGCAACATTACAATTGTCGTCTCCAATACGTCTTTCCCAATCCGTGCCCTCTGACCCCTGACCCCTCGGGTCACAACAACAGTCGACTGCGTTACCGACCCAGCCGGCGAGGTTAATACCGACAGCCGTGTTTCATCATCTCAGCTCGCTCGCTCGCACGGTTCACAGACACTGCTCGAGACAACGATTCAACTTCAACATTTCAACGATATTGAGACAGAAAAGTTCAAAAGTTATTCGATACAAAATATTCGATTTTATAAAAAATATACATTTAGTTTGTTTGAGGTCATTGAACAAACGATATTTCAATTTATATCAGTTTGATTTGATTGGGCGATGAAAAAAATTACCAAATTACCAAAAAATTCGATTGTGTATATATATATATATATATATATATATATATATATATATATATATATATATATATATATATATACATATATATATATATATATATATATATATATATATATATATATATATATATATATATATATATATATATATATATATATATATATATATACATATAAATATATATATATAAATATATATATATATATATATATATATATTCCATTTTTCTTTTTCATATATATATATATATATATATATATATATATATATATATATATATATATATATATATATATATATATATATATATATATATATATATATTCGAATGTTGATAAAAGACATAATAATAGATGTGATAAATGTGTGGAGTCAAGGGGTAAACACATGACCACGTGATATTATTGCTGGGCCTAATCACCGGGTAGAGCTAATTACCAGGCCCCACCACCTCCAGTCATTAGGAGGCCATTAGAGACCTCCAGTTAGCAAACAAGCACTCGCAAACCATCATTAACCGCGCTCGTTCAGGCCTAATAGAAACAGATTTTCTCCTGAAACGTTGCAATGGCTGAATTAGTTGAACCGAAGCCATATTGGTAATAGTTTTAATGATTTCCTGTGCACATGAAGTGCTTGGCCAAGTAATGCAAGGTAACTGCAACGAAGACAAAAAAATTGTACTGGAATTTTTTTAAATACATGTTATTATACTTTTTCGAAGAAAATTAGTGAGAACAAAAAATAAAACTGCATTCTTTTCTTTTTCGTATGGCGATTTGTGAAATTATGTTCTGGCAAATTTTTTGGTAGTAAAAGTAATGTTCTGTACATTTTCATTACCAAACATTCAAGTGATTGCATGAAGTAATCAATAATATGGTAGGCCCAATAATTTTTTCTTTCATAAAAATGTAAGCGACAGTGAAAAATCCATCAGAAGTAAATTTTGAATTGAATTTTTCCCGGACAATTCAAATTATTCTCCACAATATTTTATATTTGTAGTCAATATTCCAGTTGGACAAGACCGCCAATAATGCTTTTGTGCAGCAATGGAAACTTTTTGAAACTGTTTTGTGTGAATAGGTAACAATAATCCTAAACTCAAGTTTCTGACTTCAATAAAATTTAAATATTCAATAACCCTAGTCTCCTAGCAACGCAATATAACTGCCACTTTCCCGACCCGCTCACAAACTGAACAACCACATACATACTTAACTGTAGATTAACAAGACATCTCGCTATAACGTGTACTTATGAAATAATATCTGTCGGTTTAACCGCTAGTTTCACACCTCGCGGTGTGGTCATTAGGTAATTGCGCGCGCATACGGCTAACCAGCCCCCGCGGTCCGTCCCAATCTTCAGCCCAGAACCACCTGTAATTACAGCCTGTAAAACAAGTTTATCAATCTCTGCTTAAGGAGCTAATCAGTAACCAGAAATTGTCGCCACTTGTTAGATTATAAAATATATTAATAAATACTTTCAGTTGTTAAAATGCCTCTTGTTTTGAAAAAAACGGACTAATATTTGGTACGTGCTCCACATATTAGATTATTTATTGACGTAATGCAGTAATTAATTGTTATTTTATACGATATTATTAATTTTATAAGGTTGGTAACAATTGGTTATTCATACAACGTGACTGCCGGTCGATTTCCTTTCGATAGCGATCGATTCTGTAACTCCGCATTGATTACAGGTTTCGTTTATACATAACTGTACAGTGTTTTTTAATTTTATTACTATTCATTTTTTGTTCGATCTTGTGCATGATACAAATACAAGATGCTGTAAGAAGTCATCTCTCAATCTTCACCTTCAAGCGTTTCATATCACTGTTTTCTTCTCATTTCTAACCCAAGCGACTTGTCCAGTATCATTGTATATATGATCAGCCTGGATCATTTGGAATTATTATTATCAGTATTTAAATATTATTATCATCATGTTGATAATATTTTACTATGATTGTTTGTCTGTTTGTCTCTATTTTATATCGTTTTTGTATGTTTTTACAACATTACTTACAACTTGAGCATAACATTTTTCACACGAATCCTGCACTTGATTATTATAATATATTAAACTTCTCTTCTCACCATTTATGATACTTTTTCTAATATTTTACTTTACTTTTCATATTTTGTATGTCTCACTTGTACTGTACGTATACTTTGTAATTTGTGTACACCCACAGACAAGCCTGTTTCAGGCTCTGTGGTTATTTTATGAGCGTAAAACACAATATATAACATTGTACAAAACTATTCAAATGAATAAATAAAAAAACAAAATCATCACGGCTCATCCGTGGCCCCAAATAACCTAGTCTGGCTCAACCTAGCTCAACAAATTGAGATCGATTTTTTAAATATTGCACCAATCATTAATTTCATTCAAATTTTCCAGCATCATTTTTTTTTTTTTTTGGTCACATACACTGATACAGAAAGAAAAAATCCACAAAGCCCTTAAAAAAGGATTAACTGTGGGTTAAATATTGAACAGGATCTTGAGTTTACATTATCAGTTAGCAGCCTTCTGAAATGACGTTTCTAGATCTGTGGAACAGTTTTTCACACACTTTAGTCCAATTCATTTCCAATCACTCTATTATGAATGTTTGTGATCTGTCCCTTGCTTGTTGTTTACGTGCACGGTTCTTGGTCCATGAAGATCGCAGCATCTTCTGTAGACCTCTCATTGGCTGTTCAAATAGACCAACAAGTGGTTTTAATTACGTCGATAAATAGTACCTACCGGTAGTTCCTCATGACGCGTTATATCCTGTACCGAACTTGTTTTATTGGAGAAACCCAGCAACAGTGTGATAGTTACAGCGTCAGCACAACATATAAACGATCGTAGTGACTTTCTGTCTGAACGTATTGCAGTGAAACTGCTTCACACCATTCAGAGAAGTATCTTATGAAATACTGTCGATCCATAATAAACATTCACAATATGTTACGTGTTATTTGTATGTAACGGTACGCTGCGAGGTGGAAATATCGAGTGTTACTGTTACAAACGAGCTGTCTTTTCACCATCGTTATCTTAAAACTTGCGAGACATTAGAAATTTCGAGAAATAATGTCTGTATTTTGTGAAGTAGGCCTACTTGCTGATTTTGGGTCGTGAGCTACACGAGGATTGAAGATCCCCTGGCGGGAACTTGTTGCCCTACGGACACTGGGAACGCCCTAAGCTTTGTCACTCCACATCCATGTCAACACAACCAACTTGACAGAATGACAGCTCTCACTTTCAGCCACTGCCAACTTGAGCCAATCACAGCGCTACGTTCTGTTTCCACTAACCTCAATGTTTGGGATCATTCTCAGAGAACCAGCTCACCCTAAGGTTCGACAAATTTAATTGTTGACAAAAAATAAAAAAAAAATCGATAACTGAAATCAATAGTTATTATAGCTCTCTCTCTGCGACAATTTAAATATGTATCTGTTATATAACGTAATAGATAATAATGGTCAATTTGAAAAACAATCATTTCAACCAATTAAATTGCCTCTAACCGCAATCAAATAATAGATCTACAAACAACTGTCCTCTAATGAGTGGACACAGTCGTGCTGACGGCTCGAACCACCCGCGCGCTAGTGGTGTGAGATAGGGGAGACGGTCGGTCGTTTCTCGTCGCTGTGAGCACGCTTGCAGTATTGCTGAAGGCATTGTATTGATTGAAAGTGGTTTAGTGTGACAGACCAAGGTGCCAGTGTTTCCATGAAGCCCTGGCCCAGGTCAGGTGACCAGGTCGCTGATTGGCTGATATGGCACACGTGACGCCAGCAGAAGATAGTTTTGACAGAGACGCGTGGCTGAGTGGTAACACACTGAACCGTCATTCGGGAGACCGGGGTTCGATTCCCGCCATGGTCGACCTTCGTGGTTTCTCTCTGTCGTTCAGGTTGATACTGGGGTGGTTCCTTAACAATAGGCCACGTCCGACTCCTTTCCACTATCTGAAACACCTAATAAAATAACCTTTCATCTCATTCATCATCCACCGACGCCAATAGATCGTAGCCATCAGTATAGAGCGTCATTAAAAACCCAATATAAAAAAGCTAGTTTTAACCGACTGGAGTTTGATTAAATTGGGGTCCGTTTGTTATGAATGGTTGAAGTCCCAAGTGAAATGATAGCTTCGAAAGGCGAAGCAATGAAATGAAGTAAATACAAAACATTCGCGTTTCAAAAAGAGATCTGAGGAACATCTTCTTCATCACTTGCAATTCAATTTTGTTGAAACTAGTTATGCAATAAATAACCAAATAGTCAGATTTGTTGAGATGTATTATATTTATCTAGCTGCTAATTATGTCTCCAACACATTTTGGAATATTCTTCACTATACTTTTTTTGTAGACCCCTTCATGAAATTATTTGTTGATTCCGTTATGAAATAACATGGCTTTCCAATCAGTAACTATGGAGCTATTTAGGCCTATAAGTTAAGTTCATTTCCAATTTCCGAAAGAAAAGATCCACAAAACACAAACCAGTCCTTTGATTGAAGGATCTGAATCAACTAATTATTCACAGTAAAAACGAAAACGATCGATTCAAACAACGAAATATAAGCTAATAAAGCTCTAAATATAAGCTTGGAGCTCTGAATATAAGCTATCGGAGCTCTAAATATAAGCTAATAATGCTTTAAATATAAGTTTGGAACTCTAAATATAAGCTATTGGAGCTCTAAATATAAGCTAATGAAGCTCTAAATATGAACTATTTGAATTAACAGAATATAAACATGATGAAAAGGTTACCACAGAATTAAACCAATCAAATAATAAGTCTTTAAATCATTATTCTGCCACCATTGATTCAACTTTGATCAATTTGAACATATCTGGTATAGCTTCTAAAATATTCCTAAAACTCAAATATTCTCATCTGTCCCACATATATAGTTTCATGCCAGCTTTCATCACAATCGATAACAATCGACCAAATCGATTTTCCCGTCATCTCGTTTGATCGGTCGATAAGAGATGTTGTGGCAACAACCAAGTGCTGCTGCTGCCAGCCGGACTGGTGCTAATTGACACGCAGGCTGTGTGGCAAGACCTGCCTTGGCTCAGGGCCTCTTGGGGCTCGGCAAACAGATCGAAAGCCAGATGTATTCAAATCTCCGAGTGTATTAACGAGATATCATAAGCTATTGCTCTTACCAAACAGTTGCCCGGAGACAGAATAACATGATAACTATTCAAATATAATGAAATCAAAAATAGGTTCAAATGGGTCCATGAATATATTATATACTATAATTGAACATATACTATATACACACACATATATATATATATATATATATATATATATATATATATATATATATATATATATATATATATATATGTATATATATATATATATATATATGTATATATGTATATATATATATATATATATATACATATATTTATATATATATATATATATATATATATATATATATATATATGTATACATATATATATATATATATATATATATATATATATATATATATATATATATATATATATATATATATATATATATATATATATATATGTTGTACCGTGCTCTCGGGTTGACCGCGTATGCTCTTTAGAAGAGAACTGCTGGATCTTAAAAGATCCTTTGTCTCTCCAACGTTTCGGCAAGATGTGACTTGCCATCTTCAGGGGATCCGTAGTCTTCGGCGTGCGTATATCGAATGACTCGAAGCTCATCGGCCGGTGTTTATATACCCTTTATGGAAAAGGGTCGTCTGTGATTGGCTCTGGTTATATATATATATATATATATATATATATATATATATATATATATATATATATATATATATGTATATATATATATATATATATATATATATATATATATATATATATATATATATATATATATATATATATATATATATTGGATGGAATGATAATTATGATGATATACCACCAAGTTTATTTATCGGTATAATCTCTCTTTTGAAGCACACATTAGCTCGATTGACTGTGTTTTGAAAGTGAAATTATTGAAGATTATTTGTAGAAATGGCCGAGTGAAATAAGTAATTTGAATATGAAATAATGACATAACCTGTTGTTTGAAAGAGATAGTAAATTGAATTTTGCGAATTATAAAATGAAGACTATATTCCACATTCTGAGTTGAAACGAACTGCATTCGACGTCAACGAATCCAATGCCTTGGGCCCACATTGAAGACTCCGACTTATCATTGCTTGGTTGTCCGATCGGTCGTCTCCCCTATCATTTACCTGTAACGACCGCCCGTCTCCACCCGTCGCATGGCTGCTGAACACACTGCAATACCATGTAAGGCCCGGGCTCGTGTGTGCTCCGAATTGCCAATTCCCATCTCTCTCTATCTCTCTCTATCTCACTCTCTCTTACACTTATCATCATACCAGAGTTCAGTATGTCGCTCCCTCTATCGCACTCTCTCTTCCACATCTCTCTATCTCTCTCTCCCTCTATCTCACTCTCTCTTTCTCTATATCTCTCTCTATCTCACTCTCTCTTTCTCTATATCTCTCTCCTCCTCTTCTCTCTCCCTCTATCTCACTCTCTCCTCCACTTATCACCATCGCAGAGTTATGTATCTCTATCTCACTCTGTCTCTCTCTCTTTCTCTCTCTCTCCCTCTATCTCACTCTCTCCTCCACTTATCACCATCGCAGAGTTATGTATCTCTTTCTCTCTCTCTCCCTCTTAAAGGATATCATATATCTCTCTCTCTCCCTCTTAAAGGATAACATATCTCTCTCTCTCTCTCCCACTCATCAGCATCTGACGTGGGAACCGAACCCTGGGCTAATGCCAGTGACCCACATTGAAAACACTCGGAACTCCCCACCGTTCATCCTGAATAGGTCTGCAGAGACGGCCGTTAAAACCCGAACCCGAACCTCCTATTCCCTTATATAGTAGATACATACCACTTCACGAGAGATGAAGGCTCGAACCACCCGCGCGCTAGTTGTGCGAGAAAGTGGGGACGGTCGATCGGAACCTTCAGCTTTCAACTTACAATCTGTGTATTGATAGGCATATCTGATATCAAACACTTTTTCTTGCACAACTTCGAAGCCGCCTTTGAGCTCCGAGAGGGGGGAGGGGGGAGGGGGAGAGGGGGGGGGCGAACCACGGGGGATCGAATTGAATATAATTGGTTGTATTGCCGGGTGAGTGTGATTACCGATGTGTCACGGACCGAGTTGTCTGTCTGCGAGGTTTCTGCACTGACATGTGAACATGTGTTAGTTTTTTGTGTCTTGCATAAGTATAGAGTAACTAGCAGATAGTGGAAGTGCCACTGCGTATGTGACTAACTATCACGCTCAACAGCTGTGCTCTGTTATATCACATGTAGACTATATATATATATATATATATATATATATATATATATATATTTTTTTTTTTTATTTTTTTTTCATTTATATTGGGTCTTCACGACGCACTATACTGATGACTGCGATCTATTGGCGTCGGTGAATGATATATGAGATTGTGAAATGATGAGATGAAAGGTAATTTGTGGCCTGTTGTTAAGGAACCATCCCAGTATTGACTTGAACGACAGGAGGAAATCACGAAAAACCCTTGCCAGGATGGTCGACCGTGGCGGGAATCGAACCCCGGTTTTTGAAATACGGTTAAGTGTATTAACCACTTAAAATAACACTAAATAAAATGAATAAAGATTACATTTGGGTTTCATATGCATTTCAGCCATTATTCAAATTAGCTTCACATAAATGTTTTCAAAACACATCCGTTTTAATCCAAACATTTTCTTAATTATTAATGATCTAGTTTTACTTGGCAAAAAACTGGTATTTATTTCGGTGAAATAATAATTTATAACCCTGCTAACGAGGTAACAACTAATCGATTATCATTCGAGTCACGCACGTACCTGTTGATATAAATATTATCGAAACCAAATCGATTAACATAAAATATCGATTGAAAGCATTCGATTACTTCCAATGAGAAACGGTGTCGACCATCTTACCATATACGAGATGATGTTCCGAATTAGGGACATTTTTTGTCTCGCAAAATGTCATTGAGAAGAAAAATGTTAGCTTCGGTATTTACAAAAAACTACATCGCAGTTTGAGATGATCGACACCGCTGATCGTTGTTGGTGATCGCGCGACGAGACGGTCGCTCGTAACCGTCACGACGCGCGAGACGAGGTCGGCCAGGGCGAAGTGATTACCTGTAATTTGACTCCACGTGGTCAGTGGGCATTAGGCCATGTGTGTGTCATTAGAACGCTAAACATTGTATTTATGTGTTGAAATGAAATTGATTTGATAATGTGATACGGTGATTTTAATTATATTTGAAAAAAAAAATGTTTGAAATGTGACCTTGTTTCCGATAGACTGTGTGTAATTCTTATTGGGAGCCTCAGTTTAGTTGATGAAAGTTGGCTATTGCTTGTTTTCTGATGGTTACCATGGTCACCAAACAAATGATCAACCAAAGTTATCACTGCACTGCCACATGGATCATCAATAATGCATATCTTCTCTGAATACGAGAAATAGGCCTATGCAATATTTGTCATTATTTATCTACATCGAAACTTAGTACAGTTATATTGTTCCCCAATTGAGGCTGAGGGTGAAAGGTAGGATCGTTCGGACGGGGTACCACAAGGGCGATCTTACCATAACAAAGAATAATTACAATTATTAATGAAATCGTTTCATTTTCAGTAGTTATAGATATAGGGCTACTTGGATCCACGAAAGAAGGGGATCGGGTACCAACATAATGAATATAAATACCCCACCACATAACTATACAAATAATTCCACTATTCAGATATTCATCAAACCATACCATACAAGTTGAAAATAATTACTGTCTGTCCGAGGGGACATTGTAAAACAATTAAAACAGACGAAATGTGAAGTCCGATCTGAAATTATACATTGTAAAACTTTATACGCCTGTTTTATTACCGGTATCAATATAGCCTATATATAGTAGACAGCACACAATACTTTATTAGCACTCCATAAATGTATAGATACTTAATTCGACAGGCCGAGTAAATATAAAAAAAAAAGTAATTTACATATTTAAAAAAATAAAAATAAATAGCTTGCTACATAGTTTATTTGATTAAAGGGAAGGGCAGATCAACAAACCGAGGTGATAATCGTAAGACCTGTTATCCCCAATACATCGATTACAGCAATTACAATCAAGAAAAACTCGCTTTACAGTTCAGAGTACTTATACCGTGCAATTGACTGACAATTACACCACTAGACTCCTTCAGGTGTACACATGGGCTGAGCCTGGGGGGCTGAGACGCGTGGCCGAGCGGTTAATACACTGAACCGTCATTCAGGAGACCGGGGTTCGATTCCCGCCATGATCGACCATCCTGACAGGTTTCCCTCTGTCGTTCAGGTTGATATTGGGATTGTTCCTTAACAACAGGCCACGACCGACTCCTTCCCACCATCTAAAAACACCTAATAAAATGACCTTTCATCTCATCATCCACCGACGTCAATAGATCGTAGCCATCAGTATGGTGCGTCGTTAAAACCCAACATTAAAATTAAAAAAAAAAAAAAATCATCACGATTGTTTATATATCACGTTGACAGTGAAACTGTGACGTTGTGTGTGGGTCCCCGTTAATAATGCATTATGCTACATAGCCTTGTGTAACAGCAGGTACGGCAGTAAACACCGCCTTGCTAATCTAATCATAACAATAACAATAGCACGTCGTGTTGTAACCAAGCAGGCTCGAACCAGCCGCGCGCCAGTGCTGTGGCATGGGGGGGACGGTCGCTCGTAGCCTGCCCCCTGCACTGGGCACGTGTGCAGCAAACTGCAGCGAGCCCCCGCGGTGTGCATGCATCTAATCACGCGTTAACGACCGCACAGCGCACTGTGTGCATGCATCTAATTACGCGTTAACGACCGCACAGTGCATTCTTCCCTCGGGCTCTTGACAAGTTGCATTTTCAGAACTTGTTATCGGATCGAAACGGTCGGTTGTTATTGTTGGTGGATAGGGGAGACACCCGATCGGGAGAATATATTATTTCTGATTTAATGTCTTATTTCGTTGTTTATTAGATAGACAATGTTCTTATTCTAATAGAATGTAATTACTTTAATGAGAGCCGGTTACGTGTAACTGGTAATTAATGAATCAAGGAATAATTAGCGAATTAAGTTTGTCAACTTCGGTTCAAAAGTGATGTCATTTTTGTATCCTGGCTAGTAATTATCTAATTACTAGTTTGTGAAACCGGCATGGAGTAGAATGTAGTTTATTGATTGTGTTTCGATGTGTTGCAGCTTGTCTGTAATCGAACTTTGTGGTTCAGGATGTATGGTAAATAACCAGCACATTAAGCCAACTAACAGTTAGTGAAGTAATCAAAAACATAGAAGCAGTTTTATTTATTGATTGTATTTCTTTGCATTTTTATACTTGAGCCACAGCCTTCTCTATTCAAACCATTCATTTTTTCAGAGAAGAATGATCGGTATGAAGAAGGCTGTGAATTGAGCTTACTTGAATAGGCTTCTGTCAAGTGACGTCACTCATTGTTGAAAGAGACAGACAACAATGTCTACCAGTTGGAATTGACCAATCAGAATGTTTGGTAGTCCACCAGTTCGCTGTGTTGCTATGGTAACGATTGTTTGTCATTTGTTACTTGACGGAAGCCTATTCAATGATATGACTGTCTACAAGATATGAAGATTTCGAGGAATTATTGTGAATATTCCAATATCAAGTATCTTCCATTTCAGTTTGTCTAAGTGAATGTTTATGATAGATTGAACTCTATAGTCGATCAGTGTATTGAAATCTTACTGTGGGGTGATAAGACCGCTTCTGTTGCGCCTCGACCGAAAGATCCTACCTCGTCCCCCTAATCGGGAAAAGTAATTACTATAGGGCTAGCATGTTTAAGACATGACCTTTTTTCTTTCGCTTTGTAGTACTTAAAATGAAATACTAATACGTTCCATGCGTCCCTGACTGCAAAAACATGTTGTTTATTTTGCCTTGAAATTTTTTTTTTCACATTTTTGGCAAATTAGGTATTTTTTCAATGTTTTTTAGGTATTTTTATCTTTTTTTGCTGTAATTTCTTGTTGTGAAGCCTTTTCAGCCGATGATTGACTTCTCATTCATGTTTCCTCTTGATGTTAGAAGGAAATATTCTGTTGACAACTTTGATGTTTGATTTGAGTGACCAGCCAGCAACTAATAATGCCTTGAATATATTCACTTCCTCATTGAAATATCCACTAAAAGTGTACACGCAAGTCTGATTTTTGGTCAAAAAGGTCAAAAAATTAGTTAGCACAAGTAATTAGGCCTATAGCCTCCTACGTACAGAAAAATCAATGTTCAAACATTTTCATGGGTACTTTTTTCATTTGAAAGGTCTTCTTCTTCACTTTTCAAGGTACTATTTGCCTGCCTTTTTGCCAGTTTCAAAGATCTTGCACATCCTAGCCCTATAGTAATCACTTTGTCATGTTTCATACACCCAATAAAAGTGTGAGTTTTTTCATGTTAAGTGTATGGCATGTGATTCATGTTAATGTTTGCACATCACAGCTGTCGACACTTGTGTAATCAAATATAAACATAAACATAAACTAAATGCATAAGAAGTGTTTGATGAAATCCCGTTATGCAAATGGCACTGTTATTCGTGATGAGTTCATTGGCTTGTTTTATCGCTGTTCGCGGACAACAATGGCAGGAGTCTAACCCGTGTATTGTCCTCACTGTTGCACGGTACACAATGTACTGATACCAGCCTATTGCATCATAATATAAAGGAGGTGACCCAACTCGGGTCTTGAAAGTGAAATACTTCCGGGGTCAGTTCCCGGGTCCAGGGTCCCAACTGCCTGTAGCGCAACTATCGCTTTTATATCGAACTATACAAAACAACAATGCTGTACACGGCCCAGTGGGATTATTATGTCAGCAGTAGCATTTGTTTTACACGAAAACGATAGATTTAGTAAGTTCAACAATGCCACCGGTACCGTAGTCACTCTTATCTACATCTAGTTCACAAGGGGATCCGCTAAATCGCGACATGCAATCGGGACCTTTGGCTCTGAAATGACCGTAATAAATCACAAATACCGTCCATGTTATCAGTATGGGAGTTGGAGCACGTTCTTTACGTTATGATGAGGTATGTTGGTATGAATACTTCGGACACTGTTGTGTGTCAAGCAACAATGGCCGTGTTTTATCGCTGTTCTCTGACAACAATGGCCGTGTTTTATCGCTGTTCTCTGACAACAATGGCCGTGTTTTATCGCTGTTCTCTGACAACAATGGCCGTGGTCTAACTTGTTTGTTTCTCTTATTGTTGCAGAGTAACAAGCCAATCATGGAGAAGAGGAGAAGGGCGAGGATCAACAATTGTCTCAACGAGCTCAAAACACTCATTCTGGACGCAATGAAAAAAGACGTGAGTTCACATTACGTTTTGTTACGACTATACGATTCACACGGCAGAGATTGTATCAGTTAGGACAGCAGTGGTCAGCTAACTGGACAAATACGTGGCGTATTGTCAATGTAGAAACCAACCTGTTACTTGTCAATTGAACCGCTTCTGAGAGATAATTCTGTTAATGTGTTCTGAGGTACCAGCTGTTCTGATATAACGGACGGTGGAATGGCTGTTATGTACCGTCAACTCGGGTGAGGACAAGTATAGTTTTGTACACCTCTCCATTTCCGGAGATGAAAATGACTGAAATTAAAAATTAAATTAAATGATATCAGAACAGATTTTAAAAATCAAATATGCTAGAAAATTAATTTAATCATTCTGACCCGGATGAAGAAAAATGGAATTGAAATTCGAAATCGAATATTTCGAATGAAATGTAGAGTCTTATTGGAATGACGATATTAATTTCGGAATTTTGAACCTAATATTATATTTGTTTTGAGTGTAAATAATGTTTCGGCGTGCGTGTGACGGTCAAGTGCCGATATCGATAAGTGCGAACACTCGAAACTCTTGCCACGCGGTAATAAAATAAAGTCCACTTCTATTCACACCAATGACCGTAGAACACGCCAGTAATAAATTGCAACGACAATAAACCGTGACAATAAATACAGAAGAAACATTACGGGGCCGGGAGTAACAAAAGACAGATCGAAAAAACAGATCAATTACCGAAAGAAAAATGAAAACCGTACAACTTTAATTTGTACAGTCAAGGCTGAAAAAAAATACTGGACTGCTTGATATGTTGAAATCTATACCAAGATATGTGGTGAAGCATTCTTAGAATATTTATCAACGAATTTAAAAATTCCCAACCCGAAGCTAACGGAGATTTCTATACAAAAAAAGTATTACAATTTTTTTTATATACTTATTTTTATAATGGAAGCGAGCGTACATTTATAATTTTTTCATACAACATCTTGGTAATAAAATAGTCTGTGAAAAGTCGCTTCTGTTCTTTGTACATAACACTCAGGTTTTATTGCAGCTGATGGGACTGACGGTTATTAAAAAGAACATTTCTCTCTAATCTCAAGACAGAATAAAAAACCAAACAAGGTAACTAATAACACTTTTAATTCTTCTTTACAGCCAGCACGACATTCCAAACTGGAAAAAGCCGACATCTTGGAAATGACCGTAAAGCATCTGGAGACCCTCCAACGTCAACAGGTTGCCATGACAGCGGCGAGCGACCCCACCGTGGTCAACAAGTTCCGTGCCGGCTTCAGCGAGTGTGCCGGCGAGGTGGGGCGCTTCCCCGGCCTGGACACCCCGGTCCGCCGCCGGCTGCTGCAGCACCTCGCCAACTGCCTCAACGGCAGCCCCGCCCCCACCTCCACCACCCCCGGCGACACCCCCACGCAGTCCGTGCAAGTGCACATACTACCCACCCCTGAAACCAACCCCCAGCCCCAACAGCCTCAACAACATCAACAGGGTATCTTCTTCAGTACCAATTCCGGCGGAGGTTTACAATTAGTTCCTACTCGATTACCCAACGGGGACATCGCCTTAGTTCTTCCTTCCGGTACGACACAGTTCCGGACGAATTCCCCTTCGCCAAGTTCCTCTTCGAATTCCTCGTCGCCGCTCCCGATGCTGATCCCGATACCTCAGAGGACGTCGTCCTCGGCGTCGGCGTCGTCCGTCAGCTCGTGCACGAGTCCCGTGGCGTTCGAGCGGCTGACGGTGTGCAGCCCAGTAACGCGACGGAGCCCGACGGCGTCGTGCGATGCGCCGCTCAGCCCGGAGTACCACGAGTACGAGAGGGCGTACAGCCCGCCGATGCAGAAGCCCCTGGCGCTGGTCATGAGGAAGCGCACGGAGGAGATTAACGTGGACGACGAGGCACCGTGGAGGCCGTGGTGAAGTGGCAAGGTGTTTGGACAATGAGGCACCGTGGAGGCCGTGGTGAAATGGCAAGGTGTTTAGAGAAGACTGCGGTGATTGGGAAGGTTTCAGCTGACTATGTGATGATGTACAGATAAATAAACTATTTTAGTTTTAGTGATTTCTCTTGTGAACAGTGTGAGTGAATTATATCTTTCAGTGCATTGGTTAATGATGCTCAAATATTCTACATTTTCGAAATGCTAAACTAACTTTTCAAATATTCACACTTCTTCCTGCGTAACAAATGAACTCTTTTTATTACTATTCTCCGAACCGACGTTGGTGTTGTACTTATTTTATAACAATGTTACGCAACTTTCTGCGGAGAACACGATTCATGGTACCTTCCTCTCGACCATCTGTGCTCCCGTCCATTTTATTACAATGACAATCGAGTGTTGATTCGTGAAATCGCCGAAGTGCTCTTCGAGAATCTTCGAAATCATTTCGGTTCTTGGAATCATCAACAGATTTTTCAATACGGAAAAAGCTGTCAAATTATTATTGTGAATGAATTCTTGCATCAAAGGTATTGGCAAAACAAATTTGAAAAAAATAACAATATATAGCTTGGGTATTTGAGTTATATTTTTTTCCCATGAAAAGGACGTGATGATGAATCTAATTAAATATACATCATTAGACCCTAAACTCAAATCAAAATCTATCGATTCTTTTAATAATTAATTAATATTTCCCATTATACAACGAGACCCTCTGAAATAAAAGCCGAACATAACTGAATTTCTTCACACAGGTGAACTTCTTATTCTCTTATTATAATGACTTGGCCACAATTCTTACCTACCAGCCTCAATATGGTTGTTAATCGCGTCAAGTCATCGTAGTTAATCAACAAGGCGGTGGTTTGTTCATTAACAGCTGATCTACACGGCATCTTGGATCACCTTAATCACAGCCCCTCTTAACCATCTCATTTGATACATCATTAGCGATGAATCGCGGTTCTAAATTCAAATATACATTCCAATTTCAAAAGAGGATTGGTCTCGGTGGATAACCTTGCTTTCAACAGTGGATATGCTCACCAATTTAGATGGTGAACAGAGAACATTGAAAAGAGTTATAATAGAAAAGATAAAAATGAAATATTTATTTTGGAGACTAGATTTTTATGACTACGAAATTAATACCCATGCATGCAGTATAATAGGGAATGTAAGCGAGAGTCTAAACAGCCATTAAGAAGAGGAAGCAATCCATCATATACTTAATTTCAGACCAATAAAAAACTGGAATCAAATATATAAATTTAATAATAATAAATGACTGAATCATAATAAATTATATATTTTGTAATATTTTCGGCACGGCATTTATTTTGTTTATATAAATAATTATAGTAAATATATTATTGTAAATGATAGATTATATTTTGATTTAGTAATCATGAGAAACCGTCAAGTGGCCTTAAACACAACAAGTATCACAAATGTCTTCCGCTCATTTTTATTATATACCATCATTGTACATTTTTTATATTGTTATTTTTGTAAATGTTATGACATGAAATAATATACATTATTATTATAATGATATGGATTAAAATATTAATTCAACAGAATTGCGTCTTGTGTCTGCTGTGGAAATGATTTCTCCTGTTACTACCTGTTTCTCATCCCGTTTCTCCCACCACTGATATTTATTTATTTATTTATTCTTTTCCGTCCAAGTGGATTACAATATACAAGAGGATGAAATGGAAGATTATGAATCACACACAACAAACAAACAAGAAAATATGCATAAATTGAAATAAATAGAAGATGCTATTTTTTATAAACACCTAGCAACTACCAAGTCAAATAATGGAATAAGAACCAGGATGATAATCAAATCACTATAAAAAGTACATTACAATTTCAAAATCGGAAGGTTATAAGCCTAATTGAAGGTAAAAATTTAAAATTTAAAATAAAAATTTAAAAGTCAATTGGTCAATGGTTATAGTATGAAGTGTCAATTTGTGATGTTCACTTGTGATGTCATTCAACAGGACACAAAGTACGTTTCAGATTGTAGCTTGAATTAAAATGCAGGCCTATAAGAGGTTATAATTGACCATCAAGCGTCAGAAACAACTGAAATAAATCGGGGTCTTCTAAGTAGTTAAATACATCATATTGACGACTGTAGGCCTATATTGTCCGATTTATGCAACTATAATTTGAGAAAAAAATGTCTATCAAAATCAAAATCTTGATATATATCATAATGCGTTTGAAATAAAAACTCAAGATGTTCATAAGGCCCTGTAGGCCTATCACCAACGTGGGAGTAGCTCCAACTGGCATATAAAAGTTGTTATCACCATGGTTACATGGGATATTTGTTTTCACCAACTCTCAGATAACTGCTAACTGGACTTGGTAAAATACCGGGCCTAATTCAAACAAATTTAATAAATTGAACGAATACTATACAAATATTTGTATCACGAAAAGAATATATTATTTTTTTTATCAATATTGAAACTTGATGCAGAGTCATCGTCCTCAAAAGGAGCATGAGGATTACTACAAGGCACGACCGACACCTCAATGACGATCTCGCAACACCGCAAATTAAATAAATAATTATAATGTAATTATTTCCACCAATGGTAGGCCTAAATAGTAAAATATTAAGCTTTGAGATAGCACCTCCATAACTATTCTCAATTTTTTTTTTTCCACCCTCGGTAGCTCGGTCAGCTGAGGCACCGCTTAAGAAACTGAAGTCACCGTTGGGCGTGGGTTCGAATCCCGCATAAGGCATGGGTTTTTGTAAATGTCCTCTCACTTATCATCACTTCATACATTCATAATCATCAGTTCATTCGTGCCCCCGTATGACCTAGCTGCTGATGGGGTCGTTAAGCAAACAATAATCATCAAGATCTTTTTTTGGACCAACATTGAGACTTGATACAGAATCATTGTTCCCCAATATGAATGAGATGTAGGATCGTTCGGCCGAGGCACCACAAGGACGATCTTACCAGAGTCTGAGATTCTAGACTAAATATAAAATATATTAATATAGTTCGTGTTCTAAGCCAGCTGAGGTTGAATGTGCGACCGACAAAGAAACGAAAAGCACTAAATAACAGTATTCCTTTTAATATATTCAATACTAATGGTCGAAAATGACATCCATTTCAGCAGCCACCCAAAGAGCTCCGGGTTACTTTCAACTCCAAGACCGCAGAATGTCCGGTCCAAAGCATTATCATAAGCCATGAATTGAAACACCCAGAATACTAAATTGTAATCTCAATGCTGAAGGCTATCCTGAGGGATGAAATATGATTCCTTGAAATGTCAGTTTATGCATTCGAGATTCCAAATCCAAGATGAGTATAGATAAGAATACATTTCACAATTGAAGGATCGACACCTCGGATCGTTATTGTTGAACGATAGCGGAGAAGGTCGATCGTAACTACAACATCATGCCAGCGTAATAGGGGTAGCTTATCTATAAATATATATGTGAGGGTGCATTTCTTCAAGATGAGATTATAAATATTCATTATCCATTTAGAAAAAATTATGATTTATATTTTATAATATTAATTTATCAAACTGAAATCCATCCATGAAAATTCGATGCAGAATTAATAAATTACATATTCTCGACGGTTTGATTATTTATAGAATTTTGGTACCTAAGAAAATACGGTGGTCTGCATTTTGAGAAATAATAGCCAAAGGCTGTTGTGTTCAGAATTTTATTGAAAAAGGTATAAAATGTAAATGACATAAACCACAAATCAGAACTAAATTCACCACCATAATTTCAGAAATCAGAAAACTAAATGATAGAAAACTACCAATTCCTCAACATATATATATTTGATTTAATAGCACAATTACCGTCCTGACCGTGATCCTGCCACTCGAGGGTGAACGCCGTGCACTTCTGGGGTGGTCTCTTCTACCACCCTTATTCTCAACACGTACCGACCCCATTGTTGTGCACGGCTATCAGTGGCGGCCTTCTCGGCGGGACAATGGAGGCAGCGCTTTGCCGGCTGACTTGGGGGGATCAAGACGGCCACGGCCAAGATATGACTTCACAATTTTTTTATTTTTTTTTAATAACATTGAAACTTGATACAAAATCATTGTTCCCCAATCAAGGCTATGGATGAAAGATGGGATCGTTTGGACGGGGCACCACAAGGGCGATCTTACCACCCCATTTTAATTAGATAAAAGTCTTTCAGTTTCCGAACTTCCGGAACATATTAAAACTGTTTCTGTGATATGTATCCGGACACAAAACACACGAATGTTGATATCTTCCACTTTGAAGTAAGTCTCTTGGGCAATGATCACTTATTTCCCTCGACAGCAGATGTAAAGTTCATAATTATAAAAAAATGAGTGATAGGCCTATAATGTTATAATTAGGCCTATCACTTTACTAATTAAAGGTCGTGGCCAATTAGTACTTCATCCAAGCATTTGCCTCGAGGACTGTGGAAAACCACGAAAAATCAAGTCATGATGGATAAAAAAAAGTGTTTATTGGTTTTCTAGTTTCCTATTCTTTTTTCTTTGTTAGTTCAAAGTAAACGACGTTCAACTAGATTATATTATTACGCAGATGATTATATGAAGAATATTCTCCAAATTGTGGTTTGATGAAAGTATTCCAACTCTCCTCACATTATTCCCTCTACCGGCGTCAACAGATATGTTCCTATCGAGCTCTGACGTCATGACGAGAACAGCTGTTCTTATCACGCTGGACGACCGGATGACGTCATCAGATAAACAAACTGCGGCTTCGCGGTCAGAATACAATCAATGAGATCGCTTCGCATTATGTAATTATCTTCCAAATAGTATAAAATGTATTCAAAAAAATAGTCTCTTCAAAAGCATTCTCTTATCTCACGCTTTTCACACAGTTGAGGACTATTTTGATTTTATAAAAACCACCCAATGAATTTGCAAGTTTCTAATGGTGCGAATAATCGATTTTCTTATTTGTTAAAAGATATATATTGATTGATGTAATTGTGAATACTGCATATTTTCTGATTTCCATATCATTGCTGACATAGTGTATTATTCCAGCTGCTTTGACATTTTTAAATTCAAATTAATTTCAATATTACCTATTGAAATGATCCAATAAATTGACTATTTTCATTTTTACTATCGCTCACGACCACAACTTGCGGTTCACGCCACTGGCTGCCACGAGGCCTACTGCAGGGTGCGTGTCAGTGGGGTAGGGGCGGCGGGGGGGGGGGGGGGGGGGGGGGGCGGGGGGGGCACAAGACAGTATGATTGTTCAATGGGGTACAATCCTCATCGACCTGTGTGGCCAATACTTACATCAGTCACTCACTCGAACCGACATCGAGCGTCCGTCTTGCCCGGGGGTTCCGAGCAACCGGAGATGTTATTGCATGCAAAGAGGGCGTACCCGAGGGCAGCTGCCCCCCCCCCCTCCTTGGTTTTTACCCGGGTGGCGCACGACTCACAAAAGACGGGCAGAAACAAGAAATGCGTGCGCCAAAGAGAAGTCAAGCTATTGTGTCAGTTTGGTTGTAGCTGGGAGTTAGGAGTCTTAGTTTTGAAGTCGGTCGATTTCTTGGAAACGTGTCATAATGGTGGGAAAACGCTGCAGTTGAGTGTGTTGTTAAAGTCACGATTACACAGAGTTTCAATTAGGAAAATATCAATAAGAATAAGCATGGATCGCGTAATGCAGACAGACATAAGATATATATATGCTCCATGTTCATTCCATATTCCTTTCAACATTTCTTTTCGACAGGACGACGGTGAGAATTGACAAGAATATTCAGGAGTATCACTTATCACACAAGCCTTGGTTTATGTGGGTTTCATAATTTTGATTATTATTTTTTTCCTTTTCTACTTCATCAGTTATTCCTAATCGCACTCGATTTCTATATATACATTGTAGATTAATTACTTTTTTATGTGTGTACCATTTCTCTTTGTGTACCAACTTATTGTATATCATTAATATTCATGATTTGAATCAAGTTGTGCTCAATTCATAATAATTATATTGTATTGGATTGAAAATAATGATAATTAATGAATACATTTTTTTTTCCATTACAATTGAGTTCAGTTTAAGAAAAGCAAGGGATATTTGTGAGGAAAGGAGACGAATAAAAAGATTCCTTTCCCAACACCAAACGTTTGCATTGTTGAGTATCTCTTAGTTCAATTGTTGACTATTTACAAACATTTTCAAATGAACTGAATTGTAATGATCTATCTGAGAATGGTAATATCGCCCTTGTGGTGAACCGTCCGAACGATCCTACCTTGTCATCCTTCCTATGACTTTTTGTCAAGTTGGACTTATTGAAGAGTATTAACGACACATATTTTGCTAATTTTTTATCTTACACTGTAAACATTTTGTGATCATTCATATCTGTGAAATACCCCTGGTGGAAACTTTCTGCCCTATGAAGACTGGGGACGCCTTAAAGACCGACTAGATTAAATGTTTATGGACCTAAATAAAACATTTTACGAACCGACCGAGAAGTGAATTAAATTGAGCCTATTATACGAGTAGGACCTGACTGTGTAGAATGTGTAAGGGTTGGTTCTTCAGTTGATCAGAGTCCGTTACTTATCTCTGATAATTGACTGAATAGTTAACTAAATAGCACGGATTAGTTAACCGCTGATTAACATTTAACGAGCTATTGAAACACCGGGCCTCGGTCGATTATTTCCAAGATGCGACTGAAGTTGTATCATTCTTTGATAGCTTCAATCCATCATTGAAATATGGAGTTGAATAATAATTTCAATTTATATCCTCTTTTATTTCATTCTTTTTCTTTATTTTTCTTTTTCGTCCGAAGAACTTGACAATAGAATGTGATATATGTACTGTAGATAATTTTAAATGAAAGTATCTGGACGGTCAATTCATATTAGAAGTCATCACAAAGTGTGGCGTCAGAATAAACACATTAAATATATCATTCTATATATGTGTTCTTTACTCCATAGAATATATTATTATTAGATTCTACGATTTAGCCTTTTATTTACATTAGGTTCGACGACGATTAGTAACGATAACTAAGATATATTCAGCGTCGGGTGAATGATTGATGAGATGATGGGGTGATGAGATGGAGATTTCTCATGTGATAGGAAGGAAGCGGTCGTGGCCCATATTCTAAGAACCATCCCGACATTAACCTATAAGGACCACAGAGAGAAACCACGAAAAATCCTGCAAAGGTACACAGTGGTCGGGATCAAACCAAGGTTCGATATGCCCCTCACCTTCCGTACCACAAGAAGCGAGCGCGTGAGCAACTGAGCTACATGTGCCGGTTTAAGCTCTCGAACATAACATATGGCCATTAGCAATAAAAAAAACACAATGTATTACATATAAAATGAATAAAACGTTAATAATTATTTAGTGATTTTAATTTATTAATATATGTTAAATGCAGTGTACAAAATGACCAGGGCATAATTGGACTCCATCCAACTACCAACTAATCAGTCTGCCTAATATAAATATAATATCTACACCAATTGATTAGAACAAAAGGAACTCTCAAGTCTGCAATGAAATCTGCCCCCCCCCCCTCCCTCCCTCTCGAGGAATAAGCACGCCACACCCCGCGCGCATGCGCCCCAGGGTCACCCAAAACTAACCCGTCATTAACCAATTGGGAGATTTAAAAAGGCACGCCGAAGAGAATAATCTGAGAATTCCTTTCTGTACAGGTGTATATTATAGGAGATCAAAGGGGCTGTGGTTTATACATTTCATCTTTTACGGTCAGACTTGAATTCTTTGGACAGTTTTTTTTCTTTCAAGTATTGGCTAACCTTTTGAAAATTATAAATGGTATGAAATAATTTCTACTGGCACATGCAGCGTAGTGGTTAACGCACTTGCTTCGTGTGAACCGGGAGGTGAAGGGGTATACCGGACCCGGTTCGATCCCCGCCACGGTCCATCTTTACAGGGTTTTTCGTGGTTTGCCTCTGTAGTCTAGGCTAATGCCGGGATGGTTCCCACTATATAGGCCACGACCGCTTCCTTCCCACTATCCTTCCCATTACCCATAAAATCTTCATCTCATCATCCCATCATCTCATTACTCATTCATCCGACGCCAATAGATCTTAGTCATCATTACAGTGCGTCGTCAAAATCCAATATAAATAATAATTTCTTCACGCCCTTTTTGAAAAGTAATGTGGAAATAAGAATGGGCAGTTTTGCTGAGTTTCGCAATATCAGAAAAAGAGCGTTGTGGATGATGCTCTCAATTGTTTGGCTTGACGACCCCATCAACAGTTGGGTTGTTTGGGGGTACGAATGGAAGGGTGTTGGAAGAATAAAGAAAGTCGTGGTTTATGGGTTTCTTGTTGTGAAATATAATTTGAGAAAAAAACAATTGAAAAATGTATGTATATAATGTTCAAAAACAAGAATAAAATGATTTAAAAAATGAAAAAAAAAATGAAATGTAGGACTCGAACCCACGCCCGACTTGTCGTCTCCATAGCAGTGTTCCGACTGACTAAGCCAGAAGTGAGGTAAGGACTTCTATTCAAGTCCAAGTTACAATTTATAATAATCAAGTATATCATATTATATTAGCTATAGTATGTTGGTTATTAGACGAGCTTTAGCGAGGATTCAATTTGACATACTGAAAAAAATTGGTGTTCGTTTTTATGTTTTCATGTTGTTGTTTTGTATGTTATTTTTTCGGTTCTCCACAGGTCAAACGGCTACAGCTATCAACTTCAAACTTTTTATCATCATGGTTCCTCATTCAGCTTAGATCTGAATAGTTTTGTGGCATCATTGGGTGGTAACTTTCATTTTTATGAATCTTAGAAATTTCAAAAATACCCGTTAGAATAACACGGCGGAAAAAAAATTTAAAAAATTTTATTTTCCAAAAAATTGAAATTTTGTGTGAAGTTGAATAACATCTTGATACACATTTCTGAAAATTCTCAGCTTGATCGGGTCAGCCATTTTGAAGAAAAAACATGAAATGTGCAAAATTGGTACCACTCGAAGCCGTTTTTACCCATTCATAACTGAAATGTTACCCAATTGACGAATTTAGGCAAAAGTTTGGCAATGAAGTCGACATACTATTACTTCACGCTCGTCCAACAACGCGTATATAGCGTTTTCTTAGTTATTAGTTAATATGGGGTTATAATTGATGATTGAGACTATTCATCCGTCTGAAAATGAGAAAGACTTCTTCTGACAAATAACCATATTTCGTATCAACTGACGCATAACCTCTGATTATTCTTTCATCCGTTTGATATCAATTCACTTCAATGGTTCTGCATTCATTCAAAATATAGTTATTTTCAGAAGTAGTTATTCTCATTTCTAGATAGATGTTGAAATAGTATTCAAAACCATCTGTCTGGAAAAAATCTCGTCTCTGAATGATAATTATTTCCTTCAGGCTATGAAAGGGTGGCAAAAAAATAATCTTGATGTAATTACACCTTGGAAAAAATTATATATATATTTGATGAATTCTCATTCGAGAACAAATCTCCTTCGAATCACATTTTTCATTAGGCTAATAGTTTTAATCATGATCTTTATTTGTTTGACAGAAGTTGAAATTAATCACGTGAAGTCCCTCCAATTGAGACGTCAGATTGCGTAACAATACGGCGGACATCTTGGATAACGATGTCTGTAATTACAAGCGATACGGCCTAGTTCTTAGGCAACGTCTTCATTTGATGGCATTATCTTGACTCATTTTTAATAGCTGTAATAATATAGTTTTAACGAATCTGTGGCTAGCACGTATCTGTATGCATATTATGTATGTCTGTAAAGCTGGCCTTACATGGACATTTCTGATGCGATATCGCTCCCGCATGCGCAGTGCGACGCGATTAAACAACAGTGCTGCTGCCTAGTAGCAATTCAAGCAAGTTTGTCAAAGAGATGGGCGTGTCTATAGTGTCCCGCGCTTTTCGTGGTATGACTCAAGTACGTTGACTGTTTGTTGTAATTTTGTTGACATCGCTGGTGTCTTCTCAATCATAATAATAACTATATACAAACAAAATCTCTTGAAAGAAGTCGTATGCACGTGGGCAAAATGATCAATTGTGGAATTATTTTAAAACAATTTATGCTAAAATCGACACAGCTGTTCTGGGGGAAGCAGTACGACGGCGACCTTAAGCGGATTTTACCTGAATCCAGGCTACATCCGGCCATTCCGCATGCGATTTGCTGCGGTGCGAGCCAAAAGTTGAGTCGAGCTGAACTTGTGCGACAAAACCACGCACCATCACGCAGTCTTCGCTGATTGGTCAATAATTCAAAATGGCTGATATCGCTCCCGCATGCGGTTGCGATGTCGCATCGAAATGTTCGTGTGAGGCCAGCTTGAGCTCCGTCAGACCGGGGTTCGATGCCAGCCTGTGGTCGACCATCCTGGCTCAGGGTTTCCGTGGTTTTACTCCATCGGGACGGTTACTCAACAAGTAGCTTCTTTTCGCTATCCTATAAATACCTTTTCTCACCATTTTTCAATCCACTGTATAGACTGATTGATCACTTTTATCAAACAATTATGATTTCATCCATAATTTTACTATATGTGATGTTTGTTTGCTTAACGACCCCGCCAACAGCTGAGTTATAAAAGGAATCATGATTAATAATCGTTATAATTTATTTAATTATAGGCCTTCGATATTTAATTTACTTTCATATAGTCTTGATAGTTTTTAGATAATTCAGAATAAGGGCTAAAACAAATTCAATTTTCTATTGAATTAATTAATCGCAAGTGAAACTTTGTTCTTCACTGTAATAAGATATATAATCACTTCGTGACTGTCGTGTGAGTGGTCACTTGACCTATCTATACTTCACTTCATAAGTACCGAATGTATTTATATTTAATAAAATCACTCGACTGACTACAGGCGCCTGTTGTGACTACTACTACATAAATTTCACTCTCTCATATCATATATGAATATATATATACTCCCTTATTTCATATATGTATATATATATATATATATATATATATGTATATATATATATATATATATATATATATATATATATATATATATATATATATATATATATATATATTATATACATATACATATATATATATATATATATATATATATATATATATTATATACATATACATATATATATATATATATATATATATATATATATATATATATATATATATATATATATATATATATATATATATATATATATTATATACATATACATATATATATATATATATATATATATATATATATATATATATATATATATATATATATATATATATATATATATATATATATATATATATATATATATATATGAAATACATTTTTTGGAACAGGAGTTGAACCATCACGACGTATACAGGCATGAGGCCTAATCTCTCCTTTACGGGGTTTGCTCAGACATGCAAACCCCGTCCGTTACTGAATAATAATAATCAACAAATTGTAACTGATATTTCAGTGAAACCCCCCCGCTAAACTGTCGCTATGACGTCACTTGTCTGCACAGACTTGCCCTGTTATGAGAAGACGAGCTGCTTCTTGCGCCTGCGCATTGCGCGATGAAGACATTAGAAAGACAAATTGCGCAGATCTAATCATAGAGCAGAAGAAATGTTTTCATAATGTATAATGGGATTATTATAATGTCTTGATGATACGAGGGAGACTGAAATGTGCCATGATAATTAGTTGATGTTAGTTGGCAAAAAAAAAAAGGTTGTCATTAAATATGTGGAAAATATAGCTGAATTCATAGAGTTTCGCAGTAACTCACATACACCACATTTAAAACTCATATGTATATAATGTATTGTGTATCAGAATAAATAATTATATATATATATATATAAATACTTCATTAATGAAAAATAAAGTCTCTGCCTAACAAAAAGTTGTCCATTAGACACAGAATAATATAAAAATGGAAATAACATATTGATAAATAGAGCAAAATGACAATACAAAAGTGTTTGATGAAAAAATTAATAATAATATTGGGCCATAATCTGGAAGATTGCATATTGTAATTGATAACTTATTCAGAAGAAAAAGAAGAAAAAATAAAATAATAAAAAAAGAGGAAAAAAATATTCGGAAAAATTATTTAAAAAGAAGAAAAATGCATATTATGATATAAAAGCGATAAATTCAGGCCTACACACACGCTTCATTATTCACTTACATCAGTTATTTACATTATTGATTCATACCGCAGAGAAGTTCGCAGCTTGAACAGATTACAATGAAAAGATGGAAAATATATAAATTCGAACTACCGGATTTCATGGAACTGAATTGATTGATTGATTATCGTTTACTTAACGACCCCACCTACAGCTTGGCTATTTGGGGATACGAATGAACAGATGATAACGAAAATTATGAAATGAAGATAAGTGGAAGGACATTTATGATCAATTAGTTTCAATCGTTCATCTCCGTGATAGTTTTCTTAACAGCTTTGATTATTGATGTAACGAAAAGTATGTGATTATTTTCATCTTCGATAAGTTTCATCCGATTCAAGTGAAACTTGTATATCATGTGTATTAATCGTGTATCTAGATTCCGTGGAACTTTGAATTTATTCGGGGGAATATTGTTTCTCCACATTTTCTCTATTGGGTTATTCTTATGTTCAAAATGATTGTCAATTCTAATGGAACCAATTTGATTGTATGTCTAATGTATTGATTTGAATCAAGCAATAATATTGAATGAATAAATAGACAAAATAATAAATAATAATTGTCCTCGTGAGTGGTCGAACCGATTACGCCTCAGAACTGGATAGTATCAAGTCAGGTGATGACGCATGTGCTTGCCAGGCTTCAACAACATTCCCTCTCGTTTGACATCTGGAGCGCCAACAGAGAAGAAAGATGCTTGTTTTTCGATTTTCAGTACGGTAAAATTGAATCTTTGTTTCGCTCACTTAATCACTCGAAGTTTGAAGTAGAAACGAACTATATTCAACAAATATTGCATAGAAAAAATCGGAGCAAAAAAAATCAGGAACATTTGCGAGCTCAATTATACATTGTTTTCGTTTTTTGGGGTGGGAGTTTGACACCGACAGCGTGGTAATTTTCCATTAATTCTGTTTTTCAATCATTGTTTTCATTCTTGAGACATACAATTATATATATTGGGCCTACATTTCAATCATATTTCAGCCAATAAATCGGTTAAATTAATAAATTTGAGATATAGTTTATCAATCTGTTTCGAGTCACCTGACCTGACGATGTGTTTGTGACCGTTTATAGTTATGACGTATACAATACTCATTAGTAACCAACAATTAGCAAGCATATTTGATTATTGCCTTTCGCATTTTCGTTTCATTTCTATGGAAAATTTAAAATTTACATTAATTCCGCACTTCTGAATATATTCATGACGTAATCAAAATAAAACTAAAATACATTCTCAGCAGTGAAATTATATTCACAACCGTAATTCAATATTCAATATTCAAATTCCAATTTCAAATTCACTATATCGTATTCTAATCGTATTCTACATTCAGTTATTCACCCAGTGGATTTGCTCGCAATGGAGGATCTCCACGACAAGATGGAGCACCTGTTGCTGAACGCGGTTTGCGTCACCGACGCGGCAACGACGCTGCGGGAACGCGTCAAACACAACGCCAAGTACGCGTCGCACCTGCGCGCGTTGACGGAGCGCGCGTCACGCGTCACGGCGTCCTTGAAAGGTATCGTTGTACCCAGATAATACAGCTGTTGCTGAGGTCGATAAACCCTAATGAGTAGAATAGATAATCGATGAATAATTGGATGAATGAATAGATATAACTGGATAAATAAGGCAATACTCTAACCGCGACTTCAACTTGAAGTAATGGCCTAGGCCTAGCCAACTCCAAAGGACTAGGAATTTTTCACTAGAATAGCTAGTTTCTATGGCAACGTGTCTGGTCTCTGAACATTTCCATTGTTAACAGAGATGAGCTACGAAAAATGTGAAATTTTTTCAGTCTGAGAGACCGTGACGTGGTCATTATCCTGCATGCATGACCACAGTACTCGGGTCGTCTGGTAAACAATAACCAATCAGAGTCCTGGTCTCAATTGGAGCTAGCCAGGCCTAGCTTGTTCTTCCAAGTGACAGTCTCGGTAAGGGTCCTAGTCTCTTCACAAGCAGCTAGGGGTCCTAATGTGAGTTTCGTGTCAGTGTCGGAGCAGGCGTACCTCGCGCAGGCGCAGAGGCTGACGAAAGCTGCGATAGCCACGATGACGTTGCTAGGTAACCACGACCTGGTCATCGACGACTACAAGAGACTGAACGAGGTGATAGCGAGGGAGCTGGCGAGGTTCGGACAAGGTCAGCATTTGTTCAGCATTTACACAGGAGCTCAGGTTCAGAATGCAACTTGTCTGTGTCAGAATTGCAAGTGAGATGACAGCAAAAATGTGATTTTCCATGCAACCAAGGCAGATGTGGAGTATAGCTTTTGGAGGCAGACGCGGATTTTCAAGAGCCAATTTTTATACATAAGAGAAATAGCTTCCAGAAACTCGTGTAGTACATTCATGAAGAGCTCATTTCGTAATAAGTTCTTCCGCCTGTAACTGAAATTGGATTTTTAGGAGCAATTTGAATTTTGAACCTAAGGGGGGCGCTGTAGAGCGCGTACCGTAATACGGATATCATCACAAGTGAACGTGGGCTTGGCGTGTAATAATGCCGGGAGAGCTTCTATTTCGGGGAATTAGTTAGGGTCATTTGGGTCAGGTTTTGATCGTTTCCTTGAATAGGTACAACCTCTCCACCCACTTTCACAGCGTCTTCTGAGTAAACACGCCAAGCCTACGTTCACTCTTGATAGTATACGTATTTCAGTATGCGCTGTCCAGGCACCCCAACCTAAGACCTCCTTTTTCAAAATGTATTTCAATGGTTATAATCATCTTTGTATTACAGGCCCCATGGAAGGTATTCCATTCCAAAACCAGAACACTCTGAGCATCAGCGAACGCCTGGCCAACATCGAAGACCACCAGCATCATCGGCACCAGGCCGACCACGCCCGAAGCCGCACGACGACGCCCGACAACAGCCGAGCGCCACGACTGAGGAGCACGAGTCCTCGCACGTCGAAGAGCATCAAGTTTCTGAAGCCGTTCGACGAGAAATACCCGGAGAGTTTCTCGAGAGATTCTCTGGTGGACTTCAGCACCGTGTTACATCTGCCTCCCGTACCCGAGGACGTGTTCACCAGCTTTACCAGTGCGCCACCCGAGCGGTCGGCCAGTCTCTGCTCGGTCAAGGTGCGGGACATGAGGGGCATTCCACAGGGAGACAGCAGGTTACCATACCAACTGGGACTGTTGAGGGAAACAGCCTGCAACTGAAGTTGTGATTGGAGAGCACAGTTTGGGGACATTGTTGTCCGCTTGTTACAACAATGTGTGACGTCACTTGAGGGAATCGTATAGTTACAATAATGCGTATAATAAAGAAATAATATAGAGATATATTACGATTTCATACATAATCATTCATCAGTTTCGTTCTTCTGAGGTCTGCAGAAGGATTTACTCACTACCGAAATTACAAACGTGAAAGTAGCTCTAACTGGCAGTTTAAAGTTGTTATCACCATGGTTACTCATGCTAATTGTTCCCACCATATCTCAGATGAAAGCTGACTGGACTTGGTAATACCGGTCCCAAGTCTGATTAGCCTTATTCCGAGATTTATTGGGAACAAACATCAAGGTAACCATGGCAACTGATGACACAGCCAGCTGATTGGTTGCAGGGTCTGCGGCGAGTGAAGCGGCGCATCAGCATGAACACGGCGATCTCCGAGGAAGAAGAGAGCCTGGAGGAGGCCGAGTGCCAGACTCACGACTTCAACAAGTCGACGGTAAGACATACTGCCCAATGTAAGCGACTTGTCACGCTCGTGTCAAGCTTGACCCAATGTCGTTGTTACCTGATTGAGGCTGCGGTGACGAGGTAGGAAACAAAACTGTCTGACAATTTAGAAATAACAAAGTTAAACTCGCAAAAAAATACCAGAAGATTCCATCTTGCACCGGTTCGTAACAAAGAATTGCGAAAGGTGAAAAGATAGAAGGGTCAGAAAGTGAACCCCTTCTCAATTTATACGAATCAAAATATTGAGTTTTGAGAAACCTCGGATTGTTTGGTATGTCTGGAAAGAGGGCTTCATTAGCTGCCCGAATACGTTCTCAGTTTCAAGATTGCTGCTCATTGGGAGATTTTATGACCAACAATGTCCACAAGGACGATCTTACCACAACAAGAATAATTAATTGTGATGTAACTAATTCAACAAACTGTGGATAGTAAACTGCAACGAGTCAAGAGAAATTGGGTGTTTGATTGGATGAACAATTAACACATTTGTGTTGGGTGAAGGATCTTCGATCTTCCAGGGATATATTATCTACTTCTTCTTATCTTCTTCTCTTATTCCACGCATCGCAATAAATTGCACATAAATATGTATTCCTTCTGAATCCAGCGATGGCAGGTTGAAGTTGGTGGTATGCATCATCTAGGCTGCTATTCTATGGCGTATCTCTGGCCAAGCCTGAAGCATAATCTCCATCATCCTCACTTCCTTCTTCCATTCTAATATTTCAACATTCTTCCTTTCCGTTCTTTCCACAATCTGTCCTCTACCACATCTTCCCATATACCTCTTCTTCTCCTCACGCTTCCACTTATCTGGTTCCTCCATCATCCTCTTGGTCTTCTAGATTTCCTTCTAGTTCCTCAAAGTCTTTCGAATTCTTCTTCTGGGTATTCTATATCTACTAGAATATCTAGAGACAGAATATCACTCATTGCAATATTTAGGTGCGCTAAATTACTTCGCTGTCGATGCGCCTTAAAACCCTGATATTAATTCAATATTTGGGTTAATTTTTGTAAACAGAAATATTTTATTGTTTTATTTGAAACGAATATCGAACCTGTGACAAGTTAAATTAAACCGAAGTATCAGAGAGTAAGCCGAGCTGATATGAGGATGTGCTTGAGATGGCCATAACTGCTCCTGTGCTTGCTCCAGGTATCTCCGAGCGGCTCGGAGCAGGATCTGGGAGTAAGTGAGCGACGTCCGAGCGGCTCGGAGCAGGATCTCGGAGTAAGTGAGCGACGTCCGAGCGAGCCAAGCAGCCTCACTGGCATCAAGGAAGAACTGACAGAGCAGTCAAGTACCCATAGCAACTTGACTTGAAACCAATTGTGTAGCTCAGATAATGGATAGTGAATTTATTTCTGTTAGTTGACACATTTTTGTTTCACACTTTGATCCAATAGTGTACCATATGCAATAGTAATGTATATCATTATTTTGAGCATAGTTCAATTTTACTATTTTATTTGAAATGTAATCACAGTAAAATGGAGATATTTCCAGACACAAAAACTTCTAGTGAAATATTAATTTCGGATAAAAAATTAGCTTCATCAAAATAAATCCTGATGACATTATTCCGTCATCACTATCCATTTGGAGAACAAAATTGAAATATATATTCACATTTTTTTCTAATTGGGTGATAAAATCATTGAAAATTATCAACAATGTCCACCAATTGATATTGTCCAATCACAATATGTGTTATAGTTCCCCAGTTTGTTGTTGCTATGGTAACGATGATTACCATTGAAAAAGCCCGCTCCATTAGATTCAGTATCTCATTTCACATCAAGATCATTATAATTATTTAATAATCAGTCACCAGTCACTTACACATCTACCAACAAAAAACAAACAAAAAACATTTAAAAAAAAACATAATATAATAAACTAAATAAAGGCCTCACACAAATTGCAGTAATAACATTCTTTTTCGTATGAACGTAATAACTTGATTAATATTTAATATAGTAATCTCTATCTCTCTCCAATTAAACCAGCACTTTAATCTAATTAAATTACACCTACATTAACCTAACAATCGGTGTTTTGCTCCGAATAATTGCACGTTGCTCGAACAGAAACACCGAATCGCCGACAACGAACGGCTGTTCCCCGTTGCACACGCCTATTATTCAATTTTTCCACCTCGGACTTTAATTCGATCGTCGTGTGTGTGTGTGTGTGTGTGTGTGTGTGTGTGTGTGTGGATCTACATGCGCAGTAAACACCGCTATTCGATGCGCACAAGTACTAATAATTCCCACCGGCCAGGACCACACAGGCAGTGCTACGCTCACACCGCAGCTTCATTATTTTTATTGATGTTAGGTTGGTACGCTCGCTCTTTGAAAATAGACGTCCATTTTTTTTTCACAAATAGAACTGTCATCTGAAATGTCATTCCAATTTTTTAAAATGTCGCAAATGGCTGCGATAATGGAATAAGTCTCATGTTTTTATTTTAATGTTTTTATTTCCATCCTGACT
>OZ023334.1:2196406-2198906 GCA_964007535.1 Brachyptera risi | reverse complement strand
CATAGCAACTCATACGTCATGCTTTTCGACAATAATCATATCAAATTACAATATAATGCAACAACATTTTAGAAAACAATAATACAGTATTATTTACATTCCATATAATTATATCTGTATTTTAGACCCTGTTGTCACTCACAATATTAAGGCTACCGAAATTCAAATTAACTTGTCACAATAAAACATTAAATCATTACTGAGAACACAAGGAGGAGGCAACGATAGCAAGTCACAGCTCCACAGTTGGCCAACTTTTTGATTCTAATTATAGACAACAAAAAGCCAAATATCATATATGAATATTGCCCAAAGCGAATGATCGAAACTCTTGATCGACGATGATATATAGTAGAAGAGACGATCAATCGGAATGGGAAAAAAAAAAATCGTGGTTTGAAATGAAAAAAAAAATATATATATAAAAATGTGATTATGTTGTGGAATGGTTGATTTCACGTAATCAAATGAGGAAAATAAAAATGGCGGTCGATGACGAGGTAATTGATTAGGTATCAATCAGAGTCCCGGTGAAATTACAGAGACGAATCAACAGGTGTGTCGAGAGTTGTTTACGTCATCACATAGCGTTGAGTTGGGAAATACAGATCACTGCTGTAGTCAGGCTGGATGAAGGATCACTATTGAGGGATCTTGTGCACAACTTTATATACAAATTAAAATATAACCAATGCACAGTTTGTATATATTCTATATTCCATATAACATTCCATACAGGCCTACCGGTAGCCGGAAGAATGAATAATAGAAATAGAGAACCTTGTGGAAATATAAACAAATATACATATATATGTATATATATATATATATATATATATATATATATATATATATATATATATATATATATATATATATATATATATATATATATATATCTATATATATATATATATATATATATATATATATATATATATATATATATATATATATATATATAAATATATATATATATATATATATATATATATATATATATATATATATATATATATATACATATTACCACTTCAACAATTGAAAAAAATTATCACATATTTGAAAAATGAAGGCTTGAAACGCCCGTGCGCTAGTAGTGTGATATAGCGGAAAACGGTAGATCGGACACTTCATTACTCCTCGATATAAGAATATATAGTGACCTTTTCTCGCAAAAAAAAAACCCACCCATCTGATCCTCGCGTCCTTGAGTCTCCCGACCCCCACGCCCCTCACACCACTCTCGCTCGACCTACATCTTTCCGCGCCGTCATCCACCGCCGCGGCCGTCTTCCCACGGTCGTGTGCGCACCTGACGCCGCGCACGGTGTCCCGCAGGGAGCCGTGCTAGCTCCACCCGATCTATTATCGCGTACAACGCACCGGATCGAACGATTTCCTTCACTTTCTCTTTGAGACTTGCGATAATCGCCTGGAACGAATAATATTAGGGTTTATTGTGAATCATCACTTTCTGTTGTGGGTATCTGGGTCAAGGTTGATAATGATTTCGCAAAGAAAATGTCTACTACCCTTTCGGCCTTCATTTTACAAAGAATATCCTGATTCAGCCATTGATCGATCAAGGTTCAGAATAAGCATTGCTCACCAAGGATGATGCGTGCATTCGCTGACAACCGTTCAATCAATAGATATACTATATGTGAAACCTTGATGAATCATATTTTATCTTCATACCGAGTATTTCCGATTGAATTCACCAGTCGACTGTTGTAGTTGTCATTATATATATATATATATATATATATATATATATATATATATATATATATATATATATATATATATATATATATATATATATGTATATATATATATATATATATATATATATATATATATATATATATATATAAATATACATATATATATATATATATATATATATATATATATATATATATATATATATATATATATATGTATATATATATATATATATATATATATATATATATACATATATATATATATATATATATATATATATATATATATATATATATATATATATATATTTATATATATATTTATATATATATATATATATATATATATATATATATATATATATATATACAAATTTATATATATATATATATATATATATATATATATATATATATATATATATATATATATATATATATATATATATATGTGTGTGTGTGTGTGAGAATGAATGTGCCAGTCATATTCAGTCAAATGGTTTCACAAATGGAACGTATATATCTAAATGTATGTACTAACCAATGATTCAATATTTGCGTTGATAATTCGTCGATATCAACATGAATAGAAGCTTGATCGGAACTGGAAGAAGTTATTCGAATGTCTTCATCGAGTGGATTCATCATATAGCCTAGTTACCAAGAATTATTGATCCCGTTGATTTTTTCATAGAAATAGAAACGAAAACAACTCATCTACTTCATGTAGGACCTGGATATTGATTACAAATAAATAATCGTATATG
>OZ023334.1:2185807-2193307 GCA_964007535.1 Brachyptera risi | reverse complement strand
ATATATATATATATATATATATATATATATATATATATATATATATATATATATATATATATATATATATATATATATATATATATATTCAACATGTCAAATTAAATTATTCCAATTTTTTTCTCATTCTTTACTCTTGATCTACTGATCCCTTTCATATATTCTTATTATTCATTATTATTCATTCTCCTAATCAACATACCATAATTAAAACTATCCATCCGAATTCGATACGCGTTATCTAAAAGTGAGCCTGGAACATTCTAAATTACAATATATCCGCACCTTTTCTTCGTGTCACGTGACACGAGTGATATCAGACTTGTCAAAATATACATTCTATAAAAGTTGTTCTTTTTTTCACTATCTAAAGTTGGTATAATAAATTCCTTGTTCCGCTCGGACGTAATGGCTCCGTTTAACCCATGTGGAATAATTCTGGTCGGTTATTATTTATTCAACTGTTTTCTAATCCTACACACAGAGGTAGGAAAGACTCCTTTGCCGGCCGAGCTGCAGCTGCCGGTGCAAAGAACTTTACTCGGGAGAGTGTTGAAACGTGCGGGGGCAAAGAGGTACATTGTCGTGTTGATGAGTGAGTCAGATGAGATGAGGACGATTTGTTTTTTTTGTGATATTAATGTGTAATCCAAAAAAAAACTTTCATTATATTATTGTACATGAATTGAATGTCACTGTTAACCAATCAAAGCGAAGAATGTATTTTCTGATCATATTGATATACAAATGAAAGGATTTTGAAAATATGCTTTTAATGTTATATATACTTTTAGTCTGAAGCTACACTTGTTTTGTATTCATTGACGAATAAGACGGAGAACTATTTTTTTATTTTGAAAATTTTGGAATAAAATAAGAGTGTAAATATGTGGACGTACACAAAAAAAAAAATCAGAAAAAATTCAAAAAAAAAATTCAAAAAGAATATCCCAAGTAGACGCCTAATCATCAAAATTATTTCAAAAAGTAGGCCTACATATTTTAGATGACATAAATGAAAACATAAATGAACGACAGAATTAAATAAATTTGACATAAAAAAAATCGAAACAAAAATTACCAATGCTATAATAGATACAAGAATTGGAAGAAGAGAGAAGAAAACAAAAGTGTGGAAGAATAAGAAGGAAAAGAAGACCAAGATTACGAGAAGATGAACTGATTAGACCGGAGAGTTTTCTTCCCAAAGTGAATGTTCTAATTGCCAGCTATCACTGTAATTAAAACCCAAAGATTTATTCTCTCTTGAAAGAGTTTTGCCATTTCATTTATTCTTTGGGGTGGTAAGATCGCCCTCGTGGTGCCCCATCCAATCAATCCCATCTTTCATCCATAGCCTTAATTGGGGAACAATGGACGGATGAAAGGTAGGATCGTCCGTACGAGGGCGATCTCACCACCCCAGAGAATAATGATATTAAAAGTCAAAACAATAATCTTCAGGTAATAATTTCAGGGAACTTCTATGGTTATAGCTGACAGCCCTCTACTTCCGTGGCCGCAACACAGGACGTATGTTTTCCCACTCAGCCTTCCATGAAGTCGAGAAGTATGTCATTTTCCTCAGTGCTCGGCGACTGATTGGTTAAGTCAATATGTCTGGCAGAAATACGTGATGTTACCTGAGATCACGTCTCTGCTAATTGCTTACAGCTCGCATACCCGTGTGGAGGCTTGGTGCACTGGTATACCAGGTATAGCCTAGGAGGATTTAACTATATTAGTTAAATCCTCCTAGGGTATAGCCCACTGCCTGTACTCGAGACGTGGGACATGGGACGTGGGACGTGAGACGTGGGACATGGGACGTGGGACATGGGTCATGGGACATGGGACGTGAGACATGGGACATGGGACATGGGTCATGGGACATGGGACATGGGACGTGGGACGTGGGACGTGGGACATGGGACATAGGACGTGGGACGTGGGACGTGAGACGTGGGACATGGGACATGGGACGTGGGACATGGGGCGTGGGACGTGGGACGTGGGACGTGGGACGTGGGACATGGGGCGTGGGACTTGGGACGTGGGACGTGGGACGTGGGACATGGGACATGGGACGTGGGACATGGGGCGTGGGACGTGGGACGTGGGACGTGGGACGTGGGACATGGGGCGTGGGACTTGGGACGTGGGACGTGGGACTTGGGACGTGGGACGTGGGACGTGGGACATGGAACGTGGGACATGCGTATTTATATATTTATATTGGGCTTAACGACGCACTGTACTGATGACTACGATCTAATGGCGTCGCTGAATGATGAGATGATATTGAGGGATGACATGAGGTAGGATCGTTGGGAGGTTCGGTAAGATCGCCCTGATGGAACAACTGACAATTGCTATATATCCCTAATATTCATCTCGACAATACCTCGATATTTATCTCGATATGCCTCGATATTCATCTCGATAATATCTCGATATTTATCTCGATATGCTTCGATATTTATCTCGATATACCTCGATATTCATCTCGATAATACCTCGATATTTATTTCGATTATACCTCGATAATCATCTCGATTTCCTTCGATATTTATCTCGATATGCCTCGCTATTTCTCTCGATAATACCTCGATGATTATTGTTTGCTTAACGACCCCACCAACAGCTAGGTTATACGGGGGAATACCTCGATATTCTACTCAATATCTTGATATTTATCTCGATATTCCTCACGATATATCTGAGTGGATGTCGTGCTTTGAGAGACCTCAGTTGATCATTTTATTCACACGTCAATCTAATTACCTTCTCTTTTCATCGACTCCTCACTTGCCGTGATCAAGGATCGAGAAGAACAGATATTTATGCCTCGTAAATACAAACAAGTTTTTACACATTTCTTTTTTTGCGTGTAAAACTGAAACACTTGTGAATTTAAACACGAATTTTCGTAAAATGTTTGGTGTTATTTATTTGGATGCGTGTTAATGCGTGATAAGTTATAATCATTGTTTTCACACCTTTCAAGAGATTTTAAATTATGTATGTTTTTTCGGGTTTAGATCTTTTATCTACGGCGAAAAATTATGGTCACAGACAGCGCAGTCCTGGTGTTGAAGACCATTAGTTTTAAATAATCGAAATGTGGTGGTAAGATCGCCCTTGTGGTGCCCCATCCGATCGATCCTATCTTTCATCCACAGCCTTAATTGGGGAACAATGATTTTGTATCAAGTTTCGATGTTATTAGAAAAAAAAAAAAAAAAAAAGATCTTTGAGACTAGCGTTTACTTTATTCGGCTTTAAATGTCTGAACTTGTGAAAGTCATATCTTAAGAGAGTCATGACTTGAGAGAGTCATGACTTAAGAGAGTCATGACTTAAGAGAGTCATGACTTAAGAGAGTCATGACTTAAGAGAGTCATGACTTGTAGAAGGTTGACTTGAGTCTGCTCGGATTCATGTTGACGACAACGCAGATGTGGAGAACCACATGGACATGTTATGACGAGCAGGGGTCTGCAGGCGAACCCACACGATCAGTGGTCGAGGAAAATTGAAAACCATAAACCATTCTCGGCCAAAAACAATCAAATACATAAACTCACGCATGTGACGTCACTAATCATTCAACAATAACGCATAAAACTGAAATTGAAAGAAACAGAAATGAATATGAATTTAAGTGAACGTATTTTGGAAAAAAATATATTGAAATGATTAAAATGATGAAAAATAAAATAGAAGAGAAATGAAAATATTGACTATGGAGAATGATTGTAATGAAATAATGGAACAAAATCTAAAATACACGCGAAAATAATGAAAGTATTAGGCCTACCTATATTGTTTGTTTGACGACTCCACTAATGCCTGGGATATTTGAGACATCTATATATATATATATATATATATATATATATATATATATATATATATATATATATATATATATATATATATATATATATATATATAAATATAAATATATATATATATATATATATATATATATATATATATATATATATATATATATATATATATATATATGTTTTTTATCGAACAAAAAAACATGGAACATACATATAAATAACTGAACAGTCACGTGATGTCCACAGAGCCCCAAAGAGCTTGACTGCGGATTAAATATAGAAAAATCATTGAAAAAATTATTCATGTTCAGTTTTATTCCTGTTTGCAAATGTCAGGATGTTACCCAGTGTAATTCTCCATATAGGTTTCCATCTTGAATGATTGTTAGCAAGTAGTTCAAGTATTTCTTTGATATCGAACCGGTATTAAAGCCTCTACTACCAACTGAAATTATAAAAAAATAAGTCATCCTGGAAGAAGACCTATCAAACCTGGAGAATATTTCCTTCTTGATTAACGACCCCACCAACAGCCAGGGCATACGGGGGTACGAATGAGCAGGCGATTATGAAACTATGTACGTTTACAAAAGTCCATGCCTTATGCTGGACTCGAACCCACGCCCAACAGTGACTTCAGTTTCTGAAGCGGTGCCTCAGCTGACCGAGCTACCGAGGGCGACTATTTCTTTCTCATCAATCATTATGTAACAAAATATACACAATGTATTAACATATATAATAAACCAAGAGTTTCATGTAAGATCAATCATAAAGCAAACTGCCTCAAGGGAAACCCGCCGAGAAATACAATCAAAGCACCTTGGATACACGCATATTTAATTCATTGGACCGAAATCGCAATTTACCCAACCTGCAAACTTGTGTTTCACTAAATGTGTAAATTAACTGAATTTCCTTCTTGGCAAAACTTCAGACATCTTTTTCAGCACCGCAACCGAACCCTAAATTAAACGAATCGTTTTCATTTCCATACGAAAAATACCCTTTCGTTTTCCTCCGAGCTGTTCTTGAGATGGTAATTTATTGGAAGAGTGATTCGCAGGGCGGTTGCCATAGCGCCGGTGTGAGTGTTTGGCGAGCACCTGCTCACACAGTTCGGTCGGTATTCAATGAAACACACTAAACACCATCACGCTTACGCATTCATTTCCCACAGGAAACTAGAAATCAAACACCTTGGTTTTTTACCATTTTATTCATAAAAACATGTGTAAATTATATCTCATACATTGTTAGATACTTTTCAAGTTAACAGAAGCCAAATTATATATAGTTATTTCCATTATGAATATATAAAAATCAAATGTTGAATTTTTTTCTGTTATATACTTTAATATATATTTATACAATCTTTGAAAGGTGGAACCGCCTTCCAAATCAACCGAATGTAAACTTTTGGAAATTGTAGAAGCCAATAAAAATATTAATATCTATAATCGATAAATACGTGAACAGGTGGAAGTATTCACAGTCAATAAGTTTATTTAAATTTGATTCTACTATAAAAATATATGTTTCTGATAATATAGGATGAACTCTCAAGGGTATGCATGCGTGTGTGTATCTGTCCAATATAATGGTCTATAATGTATATGTACTATTTTAAATGGTGTTATGGTATACAAGGAAAAAGCAGTATAGGACTATACGTTGTCGGATGAGCTTAGTAGTATGGGAATCTAGAATGAAAAATAATTTGTCAGCTCAATCTACATCTGCAGACCTTGGATTACTTCAAACGTTTAGAAACCCTACTGGAATCAATCATGTCACGGCCTTCCTGTTCCACTCATCAATCATTATAATCGATCTGAATTAATTGGTGACACTTGTTGTTATAGATTTCATTAGTTTCCTTTAAAAGCTTTGATTGATGTTAAGTGCGTTTTCTTCTTTATTTCTCGTCCGATTGTTGGAAAACTCACTGGAAATATGTAGAGCCAATAATATTTTTTTTTCATAATCGGTGAAAATTGTAGAGCTCTCGAAGAATTTTTGTTTTTCAAATATTTTCCCTCCGGTTTTCTCTTATGGGGATTTTTCAAACTTTGCGATTTCTTTCGGAAAATCGTCGAACCGATTTTCTTGAAGAAAAATCCCAAGTTATTCTTATAAGACACGTTATTCAGACAATTTTTCGAATCGATTAGCTTTTTTCCTGAATTGTAAGCCTATTTCAAGCACAAAATAAAAAATAATCCTTTTTTTTTCAATACATGAAATGTAAATCTTCGCTACGCTTATCCAATAACGATATATGCACAATTCTATCCGGGAAAGAAGAAACTACCAACTATACCAACTATAAATGTAAAAACGTCAGTTGTGATAAAGAAAGTTGATCTTGTTTGTACTTCTGATTTTCTTCAATGACTTACATCCAAGTGTATGAATAGATGAATTAGTGTCGGTACTGCAGCTAACATATTCACCCTTTCTGAAAGAAGTAGTTGTCTTCCCAATTATAAATCTCGTCCTGAAAAATCGCCAACCCTCAAGATATCGTAGTTATAACCAACTAAACGGTGATATTTATGTTTGTCATGTTTGTAGATGATCTTCTTTCGTTAACAAGAATGAACCATGGGGATATAGCTTACAATTTCAAGGCCCAATAGGAATAAATCCATGGTCTTCAGTTTCTTTTTTTTTCTGGGGGGGGGGAGGGGATAATAATTGAGTTGAGTGCGTATTAGTCAAGGAAGCTATAATGTATATATATATACTAACCTCTTTGGTAATAGTGTGTTGGATTTTGAAGGAGTGAGGTCTCGATAAACCCTTAGGGTCAACATATCTTCAACGTAGACATTCTTTGCAAATTGGTCTGATATTGTGTATTGTATTCACAGCTGAGAATGTCGAGTCGAGCGTTTTGTGAGAAATGTAAGACGTTAGAACAATGCCATTTATTGTTCCGATCCCGCGAGGTTTCTATAGGCTCTTGTTCTCAGATAATTCCTGCAGCTGCAATTCAGCTGGAACCAATATTCAGGGTCCAAGTCGCTTATATTTCAATTGATTTTCAAAATCAAGAAAACTGAAGCTGGTAGAAGTAGGCCTACAGGAGCTGTGTTTCAGTATATATATATATATATATATATATATATATATATATATATATTGAATACATCCCAAAAATGAATAATAACGCGATTTATAACGCTCTTCGTCGGGAATTATACCCTCAAGTTTCTTTCGCATTTTAATTTCAAACTTTTTAATCAGAAATATTTTTTTTAATGTCAATAATATTGGGTGGGATTGCATCAGGGGCGACCAATCCGAACGATCCTACCCTGTCCCACCTAACTGTACCAAACTGTCTCGGTGTCAGCTTCTACAATAATATTTAGATGAAAAATGAAAACTAATAATACGTAATAATTGAGATGTTGGAGGAATCTACACGTGATGTGTTAGTTGTAAAGATCAGAAACTATCATTTGTCTATTTGTCCATCAGCTGGCCCGCACACAAGGTATTACCCTTACGCGGGATTCACACTTATGAATGTTTATTACTACTTTGTATTTTGTATTTTTGTATTATATTTTACATGTATTATGTGTGAATAAAATGCATATAGAATTGAATTGAATTGAACATAGCAATTATAGAG